>JAJOOH010000286.1:0-144578 GCA_029582605.1 Solanum gracilifrons | reverse complement strand
AACTGCCTGTAAGGCTGTAGCTTTAAATAGACCCAATCACCCACACTAAACTGTCTGTCAGACCTGTGTTTATTGGCCAGATCTCTCATTCTTTGTTGAGCTCTGGACAATTGGAACTTTAGCAAGGCAATAATAGCTTCCCTAGCCTCCAAGGACCGATCAACCATCTCATTAGAGGATTCACCAGCCAAATAGGGAAGATGAATAGGTTGTTTTTGACCATAAAGAACTTCATAAGGGGAGCATTTGATAGCTGAATGATAAGTTGTGTTGTACCACCACTTAGCAAGAGGCAAGTGAGTAACCCACTCCAAGGGTTTATCTGAGCAGAAACACCTCAGATAAGTCTCCAAGGTCCTGTTCAAGACCTCAGTCTGACCATCTGTTTGAGGATGGTAGGTTGTAGATTTATGCAACTGAACTCCTTGCAAGGTGAACAATTCTTGCCAAAATGAACTCAAGAAAATAGGGTCTCTATCACTGACTATAGTAGAGGGCATACCATGCAGCCGAAACACATTGTTCAAGAAGCGTTGAGCTACAGTCTGAGCAGTGTAAGGATGCTGCAAGCAAATGAAATGGGCATACTTACTCAACCTATCAACCACCACTAGAATGACATCCTTGCCTTTAGATTTAGGTAAACCCTCAATGAAATCCAAGCTAATGTCAATCAAAACACATGCAGGGATAGGTAGAGGTTGAATTAAGCTAGGATAAGCTGAGGCATCATACTTGTGTCGCTGGCACACATCACATCTGTTAATGAAACTCCTGACATCTGGAACCATGGTCTTCAAGTAGAATAGGGACTGCAATCTTCTAATGTTAGCATCCATTCCAGAGTGGCCACCCTGAGGTGTAGAATGCCAAAACTGAATAATGTGTTCTCTCAACTGATAGTCAGACCCTACCACCAATCTTCCCTTCCACCTAAGCTGAGAGTTAATCCAAGTAAAGGATTTATAAAGATGCACTATCAATTTAGTGATCAAGGTCTGTAAAGCAGCATCAGAAGTCCAAGATTGCTGAATCTGACAGAAGAGTGTATCATGGGGTGTAAGCAAGGACAAGGCTAATAAATCTGCACCTTGATTCCTAGAGAGAGCATCAGTAGCCTTGTTGTCCAGCCCTTTTTTGTATTCAACAGTGAAGTCAAAAGCCATAAGCTTTGAGATACCAGCCACCTGAAAATCAGTGTGTATAGTTTGTTCCAGCAGATGTTTCAATGCCTTCTGGTCAGTCCTGACTATGAAGGGTCTACTTAACAAATAATGTGACCACTTGGTCACAGCAAAAATCAATGCTAGCAATTCTCTATCATAAACACACATGGACTGATGTCTAGGGGCCAGTGTTTTACTAATATAAGCAATAGGGTGCTCCTGCTGCATTAGGACAGCACCAATACCTGTACCACTTGCATCTGTCTCAATAACAAAAGGTTCAGCATAGTTTGGCAGAGCCAAGACATGAGCAGTCACCAAGGCTTCTTTGAGAGTAAGGAAAGCTACAGTAGCTTCTTCAGTCCAAGCAAAACTGTCCTTTTTAAGTAAGTCATGTAGAGGTCTACATATAGCTCCAAATCCTTTGATGAACCTCCTATAGTACCCTGCTAGACCAAGGAAACCTCTGAGTTGCTTGATGGTAGTAGGCAGTTCCCAGGCTTGTACTGCAGATACCTTTTTAGGATCAGTTGCTACTCCCTTAGCACTGATAAAATGTCCTAAGTACTCACTTCTGTTACCCTAAAAGCACACTTGGATGCTTTAGCATACAACTGATAGTGCTTCATCAGCACAAACACAGTTCTTAAGTGATCCACATGAGCAAACATAGTTCTGCTATAAATCAAAATGTCATCAAAGAAAACTAACACTGATTTTCTGAGTAATGGTTTGAAAACTGAATTCATAAGACTTTGGAATGATGAAGGAGCATTGGTTAACCCAAAGGGCATTACCAAAAACTCATAGTGACCCTCATGAGTTTTGAAGGCTGTTTTATGCACATCAGATTCTGCCATTCTCAATTGGTGATAGCCAGCTCTAAGATCAATCTTAGAGAACACCTCAGCACCCCCCAACTCATCCAATAGATCCTCAATAATAGGGATTGGAAATTTATCCTTCACTGTGAAATGATTCAGATCCTTGGAATCAATACAAAGTCTCCAACTACCATTCTTTTTCCCAACTAACACAACTGGGGATGCATATGGACTAGTACTGTGCTGTACAACCCCTTGATCTAGCATCTCCTGTTCAATAATATCCTTCTTCACACCAGGAAACCTGTAAGGTCTCTTACTAATAGGTGCTGCATTGTCTATGAGTGGTATTCTGTGATCATAGGGTCCTCTGTGAGGTGGTAATGCAGTAGGAATATCAAATATACACTTGTATTGTTCCATTAAAGAAACCAAAACAACTGGAATGTCATCACCTGTGGCTGTGATAGCTTGGATGTGGTTACACTGGAAGGTAACATGTATGTTCACTGACAACATATAAAATTGTACTTGTTCTGAAGGTTTTTTATTCAAAACTTTAGCCTTAGTAGTCTTGACTTGAGTAGTTGCCCCTCTCAACACATGCTTCTTCCCTTGGTGCATGAACTCAATGGTTCTTTTGCTAAAATCAAAGAGAATTCTCCCCAATGTATTCAACCATTGGACCCCCAATACTATATCAATATTTCCTAATGGCAGTAATAGGAAATCAGAAGAAAATGTAGTTCCCTGTAACAACCACTGCAGATTCATACAAATGGAAGCAGTTTGTACCTTCCTCCCATCAGCTACACTAATAGACTATTCCATGATTGTGCTGGCCTTGCATCCTAGCTGCCTTGCCATTTCTTCATCAATAAAATTGTGGGTACTACCTGTATCAATAAGAATCTGCAATGGTCTTTTCTCATGATACCCAGTGACTTTAATGGTTTGGTACCCAGTAACACCAGTGAAGGCTTGCAATGAAATTGTCATACATTCCTCGAGATCGGCAACGTTATCAATTGCTTCTTGGTGCTGGAACTGATTTGGTTCTAGATCCTCTTCCATAGTTACAGCTCCTTCTTCACACAATTCTACTAAGAACAACTGCTTCTTGGCCTTACATACATGCCCCCTTACATACTTTTCATCATAAAGGAAGCACAGTCCCTTGGCCCTTTTCTTATCCATCTCTGCTGCAGTTCAGAGCTTCCTCCCATTAGCATTGCCCTGAAATCCACTAGGTTTGTTATAAGAATTATCAAAAGGTTTCCTGTAACTAGTATTAGCTGGTATGGGCCTCTGTACATTCGGATTTCTATGGAAGTTTGGAGTTGGTAAAATGGGATTCTAATTTTTTCTAGAAGATCTAATTCCCCAGGACTGAGCTTCTGCCTCAAAAACTTCCTCTTGCAATCTAGCCAACTTCTAAGCTTGCATCAGGGTCTTTGGTGCCTGCATCCTTACTGATTTGTTCAATTCAGGTTTGAGCCCTCCTAAGAAACAACTGATGGCATTCTCATTAGACAAATTCACCCCAGTCAGCAGCCTATCAAACTTAGCTTGGTAAGGTCTTACATTGCTAGTTTGTTCCAGGTGCTTAATGGATTCCGTTGAATCTTCATATCCATCCCCAAACCTTTCATTCAAAGCTAAAATATACTCTGTCCAAGTAGGTTCTGCAGCAGTGTTCCTATCTTTCATATATGACCTATGCCAAGCAATAGCTTCCCCATCTAAGTGAATTGATGTGACCTTGACTCTCTGACTATAAGGAATTTCATCCATAGAAAAGAATTGATCCACCTTATACAACCATGTTTTCAGATCTTGTCCAGAAAATCTAGGGAAATCTAACCTAGAGCATCGAGTGAGAAAATTACCAGTTACTCCAGTTTGAATGTCTCTGCTTGTGTTCAACTGCCTCAATTCTCCAGAATTGTCACCTCCAGCAGAAGATTCACCTTTGCAGTTATCCAATTCCTTGTCTCTCCGCTTCATACCACCAATGGCTTGCTTGATTTCCAACAATTCCTTATCTGTCCTCACATTTCGATCATTCATACTCTCCATCAATTTCTGCAATTGCTCTTGGATCTGCAAAAAATTGTTATCCGTGTCCTCTGTCGATCCTTCTGGGTTCTTATTGCGAGTCAAAGCCATGCCGAGGAATGATAACTTTGATACCAATTGATGCACTCACACTCAATCGCGATGATAGTAGTTAATCTAGGAGCTAAGGCTCGAAGAAGATGAAGGCTAATTCAGGGTACAACCGAGAAGATTAGCTAAGAAGATGTAGAAGAAGGAAGAAAGAAAAGATTGATATTATTCATGAATGAGTGAATCAGTACATTTCCCATGTATTTATACAAGTAATCAATGGGAAAAATGACTTAAAGAAGAATACAACAAAAGTAACTAACTAACTAATTTCTTGACAGCTGAACAGTGTTAACTGCCTAACAGTTCTAACAACTTCTAACAGATTTTCAGATTCCTTTACATTCAGTTTAACTTGACTACAGATACTTGCATCAGAAGGTGAAGAAGGATTAGAAAAACCACCACCTATCTCAGACAAAGGAGTGACAATGAGCTTCGTAGAGTGACAACGGTGATTTTTTTGGTGGAAATTAGAAGAAGAGGGTAGTAGGATTTAGGGTTTCATTTCTAAGGGTAGTGATTTGGGCAAAGTAAGAATGAGGTCTTTGGATTAGATTTATTTGTACTGAGAGTTTTTTTTTTTGTTTTTATGGAGTTAAATTGTGTTTTGATTTTTAAAAAAGTTCTTTTTTTTTTGGAAAATTTAAAATTGGAGGGAGAGTTAAATATGTTGGAGAGAAAATAATATTATAGTGAAAATTTTAGGAAAATTACAAGGCCACACTTGTTAAGTGTTGTTTTATAATTATAAAAATAGCACACTTTAAAAGTGTAGTCATATGTATAATTAGATGTTGCCAATTATATCATGATATGGCAATGCTTAAAAAGTGTAGCCTATACCACTAAAGAGCACACTTTACAAGTGTTGCCAATATTATTGTGGGCAAAAGCTAAAGACTAAGGCTATGCTTCAAAAGTGTACCCAAAAATGTTTTAGGCAACACTTTACAAATGTTGTCCAAATTTAGTGTGGCCTTAGGCTTAAAATGTTTTAGTGTAAATAGCTATAAATTAGTGAATAAGCTAGACTTTAGTGGGGATAAACTTTCTCTCGAACAATTTACCCCTAATCAAATTGGTTTTTCTCGAACACCAATAAGCAATAATTAAGAACAGCCTACGCTTTAGTCCATTCACTCTCTTGAGCTGAATGTGTGGAAAAGGGTTTAGGATTCACTCTCTCGAGCTGAAATCATGATAACCCAATACCCACAGACCATCAATTCAGTAATCTTGGTTTTAAAACCTCTCTCTCGAGCAAGCCAAAAACACGAAGGTAAAGTTGCATTTGCAACTTCAACCCTTTAAATTAAGCCACAACTACTGAATGAAATCACTTTTAAACAACATTTAAACTATCAATTAGCAACACCCAGCAGCTAAATCAACCCATAATCACATAATCACACCCCAAAAATTGGGGTTTTATCTAGGCATCATAAAAAGATAAAAATCATTACCAAATTGTGTTTCCATCAACTGGGTAAGATTAATTTCGTCTTTACAAAGGTCAAGGTTGAAGAATCTCAAAGACCCTCTTCCAATTTGTCGAAAACGGAAATCCTCAAATCTTCAAAGCTAAGGAAAATATTGTCTCAATACTATCAGTTCTAAGTTCTCAAAAACTGATTGATAATGAAAATTAGATACTATGAAAACTGATACTAAACTAAGAATTTAAAATGTATTTGTAGTCGCCAAAAATATGCGGCGAAGCACCATTCGGTGCAACAAGTCGGGATCACCGATCAATTTGGCGATCCGCCCTTTGGTCAATTACATCACCTTTCTACTTTGGCCTTCAGCATCCTCACGTTCTGTAACCTTGGGCGATCTAACACTACATCGCGGAACTATTCGACGACACACCGACTGCTCCCTTCTATGGCCGACTTGATTTTTTCCTTCAAGGCTTGACACACTGGAATTTTAGGCGAGATCATGGCCATTCGGTGACTCGCCCAATGGGTTAGGCGATCATCATGCCTTCTTTTCTTCGTTCTTTAAGCTGCTTTGTTCCTTTTTGCTCATTAGTGTCCATGCTTTGTTCCTCAATCCAAATGCCTGAAAATCAAGGATTTACATTAGTTATTGGCACAAAATATGCATTTGAGGACACTAAATCTATTAAAATAAAGCCCTAAACGAGTCCAAATTGTGGACTCATCAACATCCCCAACTTAAACTTTTTCTTTTCCTCAACTAAAACTCAAGTTCAGCTGTTCAAAAAGGATGTCTCAAACAGTGCTACAGAAGACTCAATCATGAATGCACACAAAAAAACTCAACTTACTCATGCAAGGATCAATTGTGGACTCAAAGATTCAATTTGTGACTCACCATATTCAAAGATTCTCAAGTTCACAATACTTGCATCAAATGCAAGTTCAAGCTCAACAAAGGTACTCAAATGCCCTCACACAAAGAATAATTCAATATTCACACACAATGGTTCAACAATTTAAAGCTTAGGAATCAAATCAACATTTACACTCACAAAGATGAACATAATGCATAACTTCACCCATAGGTTTACCCGTATTTTAGAATCAACACTTGTTTCCGCTCACTCAAGATTAAAAAGGTCTTTTCAAGGTTTGTAACGGGGCTAACTGTAAAGGTATGTTCATTTAGCCTCAGTGACTTCTATCCTCATGAAATGTGGTGTGAACAACACTTTCTTTCCTTTTCTTTATCATTCTCATTCATGCTCCCAAGTCACTCCATTATTCACTCTCCATGGACTGTTGGAAACCCCATTTCTTTTTGCATTTTCACAACTTTATTCCACAACTTTTTCATTTTTTTCTTCTTCTTCTCTCTTTTTTTAATATGGAGGGGTTCCATTTTTCTCAAATCCATGGGTTAAAGGGGACTTCCTTGCACTTCTTGATTTACTTTATCTTTCACCACACCCCCAACTTAGGCTTTTGGCCTAAGTTGGCTATTCACACAAACCACAAATCATGAGGATTAAGGATAATGGATCAGGAAAGGTCACAATGTCATCAAGTTTCTTCCAAGAAAAGGGTTAGGCTCAAAATGTGTTCAAGCAAAGTTCGCACACTTACAAGGTAGGTCACAAAAAGAGGTATAATGTCAAATTGTTTCACACTCTTCAAAGTTGCCTAAGATTATATCAAGAGATTTGCATCACTTAGTCAACCGGACCAACGGGGAAAATTCTAGGTGTCATCACACATGGTTCACGGTAAGCTCATCACACAAGGCATTGAAACCAATGTAAAACAAGCCTCCACACTTTCGCTAGTGTGCAATGTTCATCACAAGAGACTCAATTTGATACTTGGCTAGTCACAACGAGATGCAAAAAGTTCACATATTCTCTATGCAACTTCATTTGGACTCATCATAGCCGCACATTCAATTTTGTTCGATTCTGAGAACTATTCAAGTCATCGGTATTGATCAAGATCGATACTCAAATTTTCAAGAGAACATCCACATTCAAACACAAACAAGAGCTGGCACAATTTTTTTTTCAAAAGGGTCCAAAAATCATTTACAATTAACCCAAGGAGCCACAAGCTCAATCATCCACAAAAATAGTGTTAAACACAATATATACCACAAAACCCAATGTAAGAACAAACCAATAATCACAACAGGTGGGCCTCACCCCACCACAAACAAAACCTATTTGTCCTCAAATGCAAGAAATAAAATATCCAAAAGTCAAAAAATAAGACAGAGAGGGAGGTATAAAGGTCTGAGGGCGAAAACACTCCGCGACTCGCCGAAAGTTTTATAATCTCCCTTTATCTGCATCCCTGGAACCTTGTTTAACTGTAACTTTAGGCGTACATATCCTGCTCACCGAAAGTAGTCAACGATTCGCCAAATGATCCTACATATCACCGATTTCTCCTTATTGTTAAGCCAATCCCTTCGGCGAGCACATTTTGGTTCGCCAAAGAGATTCGGCGACTCGCCGATCTGATCAGCAAGTCTGTCTGCAATAACTTTTATGTGCTTGCATTTGAGTGTCTTCTGGATCTTTTGCAGAAATGGTACGCACCAACCTAAACAATTCCCCTCAGAAAACAACAAAGAGCATTACAATAAATGAAGGAGGATCATGCCCTTCAGAAAAGAAAAAAGCAAGATCTCCTATTAAGAGATAAAGGGAAAAGGAAAAAGCATGTAGCAAAGAAAAGAGTGGTTATTAATCCAGATTTTGTTGACTCAGAGGCTGACCTACCTCTAATTGACCGAAGGAGAGCGCTCTGTGCCAGGTTTGAGTCCACAGCCACCAGTACCCCCTCAGCTGCCACTTTGCCTAATACTGAACCAGTGCCAACCCAAACACCACCTCCAGTGGCTCCTGCACCTCCCGTAGTTCCACCTCCACCAAGATTGCTGAACAAATTGAAAGGAGATGGCTTACGCACCATTCTCGAAGAAAAATTGCTATATGTGGGAGGCCCGGAAGGTAAGCATGGGGAGGTACTTGACAGGCTCAGGTATCATGAGTTTAAGCAATTCACGAGACCACGTGATACTTACATACCTACCTGGGTTCGCAAATTCTAATTAGCCTACGGGGAATTGGTCCCAAAAAATAGGAAGAAGGCTAGTGATTTCCGACCAGTGAAGTTAGTCATGGTGAGAGGAAATGAAGTAGAGTGTCATAGCGAACACATAAATGCTGTATTGGGACGACCGCTGCACTCGATACTTCCCTACAAGGGTTTGCCTATTGCTACATCTCTCGATGATTTGAAGGGCTGGTTAGCTCCGATGATCTCTAACACCACCGTGAGGTGGATAGACGCGGGATCCATCATTGAGAAGAGAGATATGAGCATCGCCTCCTGGTATTGGTTTGGCTTCATTAGCCGTACTATCATGCCATCCCAAAACGAGTCCTTTCTACATCATCAAAAAGCGACTTTCCTTGGGTCTATCATGTCTAAGAGGTGAATCGACCTGGGATTGCTAATTTCACAAGAGATGGCTGTGAGGGCGAAACAGATGCAAACATCATTGTCATTCCTAGTTCTTATCACTGAGTTGTGCCGGCGTGCCGAAGTACCCTAGGATCCTGCTAGTGGTATTTAGGTCACCCCATCTTTCTCCACCGACATCCGACGTATAGGGGCCGAATTCATACGAGAGAAAGCCGACAGGGGGAGAGCCGCTCCAGCTGACACTTCACCAGAGGTCAACGTTGAATCACTGCCAGCGGGAGCACCTCCTCACACTTCAACATCTGAGCCCTCAGGTACATACGCTCCTTCCTCTTCCTCACAGGTACGAGGTACTTCGTCCTCCTCCCAGCCTGCCAGGACTACCCAGGCTATGATCCTGAAGATGGGGCAGCTGACCTATTCAGCAGACGTGAGATCGACCAGATTAGAAAGATCAGTCCCAGAGATGAATGATAGTGCCATTTTGACCACACTAACCCCCATCAGAACCATTGTTGATGATCTAAATGCCAGAGTCATTTCTTGTGAGAACAGACAAGTAGAGAGTCCCGAGGTCTCAGCACTAAAAGCTGAAATAGCTGAGCTGAAGATGGACGTAGCCTAAATTAAGGCCACCAATTTCACAGCCTTGATGCGGGGAGAAGATGACATGGATACTCCTAACATCTCGGGAACTCCTCCAGCTACTATGGGAGATATGCAGAGGGATGATGCAGGGAATGTAGAATTGGAGATGGAGACTGATGAGGACCAGATAGCAGTGCACGATGAGGTAGTGTGCAAGAGCCAAGAGGACATCATTTTTAGAGACTTGCCGAATCTCAAGGAGATGGTTGTGCAATTAGCAACTCAGTCAGTGCTGGTTGAGACGTCCACACCGACTCCTAGTAGATTCGACACCGCTAGTATGTCTGAGGCTACTCCTAGGGGATTTGGCACAGACCAGATAGATGCACCGGGCATGAATATCCATATCCAAGCCCCAACAGATAGAGAGGTTTCATAGACAGGACCTTTTCTTACCTTTCTCGCATTGTCCTTTCCTTTTTGTTTACCTGCATTTGAGGAGAAACGCTCTTTAATTGGGTGGGGTGAGGCTCTCCCCTTTTTTTCTTTATTCGTAAGAATGCTTTGCTGTTTTATGCATAAAATTGGGTCGTTTGGTTGGGTTTAATTTGTGTTTTAAATACTGCTTTTCCTTGGATGTTTGAGCTCATGGCTCCTGTTGTTCTAACTGAAAATAATTTTGATCCTTCCCAAATAATTTTGCCACCTCTTGTGTTGAAAGTGGCTGTTCTTTTGCAAAATTTGAGTCTCAGGTTTTGATCAATACCGATGACTTGAATAGTGCTCTCAATTGAACGAACATGAATGTATGGCTATGATGAGGCCAAATGAAGTTGCATACACAATATGTGAACTCTTTGCAGCTCATTGTGATTAGCCATTTATCGAATTGATTCTCTTGTAATGACCATTGCACACTAACAAAAGTGTGTAGTCTTGTTTGACTTAGTGTCGATGCCTTGTGGGATTAGCTTGCTTTGAAACTTGCATGAATAAACCTAGAATTTGCCCGGTAGTCTGATTGATTTAGAAAGGTGTCCTCTTGAGATGATCTTAGGCAACTTTAAAGAGTTTGAGCCAAATTTGACATATACCTTTTCTGTGTCCTACCCGTGAGCCTGTGAAACTCTTTCGAACACCCTTTGAGCCTTACCTTTATTTGGAAGAACCTTGATGAACCCTAGACCTTACTTGAACCACTACATACAATCCTCTTGAGTTGTGGTTTAGCGAATAGCCAACTTAGGCCAAAAGCCTAAGTTGGGGGTGTGGTGAAAGGGAAAAAGAGAAGTCAAGAAGTGCAAGAAAAGTCCCCCTTAACCCACGGTATTGGATAAAAATGGAACCCCTTCAATTCAATTAAAAAAAAACAAACAAAAAAATGAAATGTGGAATAAAGTACGAAGGGAATCAGATTTCAAGCAATCCATGGAGGAGAATGAAAAAGGGTGACTTAGAAGCACTAGAAAAAGAGTTGATAAAGGAAAAGAAGGGAATGCCTTGAGAATGCCACAACTCATGAGGAAAAAGTCATTGAGCCTAAATGACCATACCTTTGCACTCAGCCCCATTACAAGCCTTAGAAAGACCTTTTTGATCTTGAGTAAGTCGAATCGAAAGTCAATTGGAAAATAAGGGCAAACCTATGGGCGAAAACATGCATTGTGTTCCTTTTTTAGAGTGTGGCGTTGTATCTGACTCCTGATCTTAAATTGACTCATATCTGTGTGTGAATATGGAATCATTCTTTACATGAGGGCATTTAGATACTTTTGTTGAGCTTGAACTTGCACAAGTAGCAAGTATTGCGAGCATGAGAATCTTTGGTAATGGTGTGTCATAATTTGAATCTCTGAGTACACAAGTGATCCTTGCATAAGTAAATTGAGTCTTGTTGTGTGCATTCATTATTTAGTTTTGTGTAGCACTATTTGAGGCACCTTACTTGAACTGCTGAACTTGAGTTTGCTTGAGGACAAACAAAAGTTTAATTTGCGGGTGTTGATGAGTCCACAAATTGGACTCATTTAGGGATATATTTTAATAGAAATAGTGTCCTCGAATGCTTGTTTTATCTCAATATTTGATTAAAATGCTTAAAGTTTCAGGTATTTGAAGTATTACTGGAAGCATGGACACTTAGGCGCAAAATGGAGAAAAAAAGGCTGAAAAGAACAAGAAATGAAAGTGTGCGGATCGGCGAGTCCAACTTGGCGAGTCGCTGAATTGACATGCACCGCCCTTTGTTCTAGTACGCGAAGCCTTGAATGAAGTGGATCAAAAGGCGAGGAAAGGAGCAGTCGGCGAGTCGCCGATTAGTTCCGCGAAGCAGTACTGTACCGCCCAAAAGGCGAGGAAAGGAGCAGTCGGCGAGTCGCCGATTAGTTCCGCGAAGCAGTACTGTACCGCCCAAAAGGCGAGTTCATCGGCGATCTGGACTAATGTCGCCGAACGATCCTCCGCAGCACAATCTGTGAAAACTATAAATACTAGTTAGAGTTGTAGTCTGTTGGAGGAGAAAATTTTAGATTAAAAATTATTATTAGTCTATAGTATTTTTCTGTATTTTTTTCTCAAGTTTGGAGAGGGATTTGTGGAAATTTGAAGAGAGGAGTTCATCTTCCCCAAGTTGGAAGTGGGTCTTCTTTATTCTTCTTCCGTAGCTTAATTCAAGGTTCAATTTCTTATACCTAGTTGATTTATTTATCATGTTAGTTTTAATTTATTATTTCTTGATGTGTCGCTAAAAAAACCCCATTCTTGGGGTGTGATTTAGCAATTATGGGTTGATATTCTTGTTTGGTCTTGCTTGATGATAGGTTAGATGTATTTTAATGGTGATTTCACCTAGTGGTTGTGGTTTAATCTAAAGGGTTTGTAGTTCCAAATACAAAGCCACCCATGTATTTTTGGCTTGCCCGAGAAGAAGGTCGCGAAACCGAAACCACTAGACCGATGGCCTAAGGAGTGGGTCGACATAAGGTTCAGCCCGAGAGGGTGAGCCCTAATCCCATATCCTAATGCTCAGCTCGAGAGAGTGAGTGGGGTAAGGCATAGGTTGGTCTTCATACGGCAAATGGGTGTCCGAGAGGAACGCATTTGAAACGGGGTAAGTTACCCTAGAGGGAACTTATTTCCATTTAAAGCTTAGCCTAGTCACTATTGTCTTGCAAATTTCCTATTGAAAGCATGTACTCAACGATTTATCTCAACTTGTATTGCGGTCACATCCCAAGAACCTTCCCCATACTTGATTTTCTTATTTATTTTGCTATTTTATCACTTGTTACAAAACCCCTTTTGATATTTGACACTTCTGTGTCACCCCCTTTAATTTACAATGTATTTTATTGCAAATGTTTTTAGCTACGACTAATTCAAACGAAATTCTAATTGGGTATTGATTCTCAAAACCGCTCCCTTGGGACAGGACCCCAACCCTTGGTTGGGTTACTATATTATCGACGATCGTAGACACTCATACTGTAGGATAGTGTCATTGGTCATGATAAGCATCAAGTTCTATGAAATGTGGGTGGTAGTATGGGGTGCTATCCATGCATTGCACGAGTAGGCTTTAAGAGGATTATAGTGAGTTCTCGAAGTCTTAATGGCTAATGTATAAAAGTCCTCTTATGATAAAGTTAATGAGAATGATGATCTAATGTGTAATGAATGAAGGTGCTCTAAATGAAGCTAATGAAGAATGTTGACTTATATGCTTAAATGTAATAATGCATGCTATACTTTGATTGTATTATGAGTTACTTCCTTGTCATGACTTATCATTTATGAATGTGCCTTGTCTATGGCGACTTCAAAGGAGTACTTAGTATGAGTAGTAGTACGGGATGCTACTTGCACATTGCACAAGTATGACTTAGTGTTGTGTTAGATGTTGGTCTTAATGTGATGATGTGACTTACGTAATGGTTATGTCTCTTATATGCTTTATTGTGTAAAGGTGCAAAGAATGAATGGTAAGTTCACTTTTAGTGGACTTAAGGTAGTACCTTAGTGTGGGTGGTGGTATGGGACGCTACCCATATAATGCACAAGGTATAGCTTGAGGGTTACTTGAGGTGAAGGTAAAGGTCCTTATGTGGATTATGTTCTAATGTGAAAATATGACGTGTATGTTGGTTGTGACTTATATTATGCCTCTTTTATCAATGTTCATGAAGTTTTACCAAAATGGCATATATCATGACTTTCAAAGAAAATGTCCGTTTTACGCATGTTTATGCATGGCTTCCATACTTAGTAATTTTTGTGCTAACCACATTCTTCTCCACTTTTAACAAAGTGTAGGGTTTGGAGATATTGGTGTTCTATGCTGGAGGAGTAGGTTTCTAAGGTGCTTGAAGATGAAGACTTGGTGATTCCTTATAGTTTTGAGGACAAAACCCACTTTGTTCCTTTATGTCTTTTAGTTTATGTTAAAGATTTTGTAGGGGCTAAGTCCCAATGTTGTATTCAAAGTATTAGATGCTTTGAGACATAGTAAACAAAGTCTAGAAAGTCGTCCGCTTGCTTTTTAATGAAAATGTCTTCGATTGTAAAGAATATTTTAAATTCTTCTCTATTTTTCTATGTTCTTATGTTCAAGAATGTTATTAGGCTTGTATAAGACCCCTTCGGGGTCAAGTACGCTGTGTCGCATCTAGGGGCTAACCTTGGGTCGTGACACTCGAACCCAGGATCAGCCGCCTCCTCAACTCTAACATCATCTCCGGTGGTAGCCGGAGGCATATCTGGCTCTACTGGCACATCTGGGATATCCACCATCCCAAAAATCGTGGACATGTCGATGGACTTCAACTGGTCCACATCTCTCCTCAGCACAGTAATAGCAGTTTTTAGAGCCGTCACCTCCTTAGTGGCCCCTTGGCCACGCTCACACACCGCTATCCTAGCCGCAAGGGCATCAATGGTAGAGCTCAATGGTGTCACAGTATCAGCTAGGGCTATCTGAATCATGTCTAGAATGGAGGCCTCAAGTCTAGCAGCACGACGATCCGCAGAATGGGCTAGCTGCCCCATCCGGAGTAATGCAGCCTGAGTGAGCAGGGTCTGGGAAACAGCAACAACAGAAACTCTGGGAGATAATGTAGCGGCAGAGGAACTAGGGGTGTCAGAAGGAACGACACTAGAAGCACTCATGAAATTAAATCAAGATCCGCACTACCCATTACCTCGGGGTACTAAGACTTTTCCCAGATTCTCCAAATTATGCCTTTTTACGAAATCCGCTTTTAAGAGTGGTGTTACCCACTGGGGCAGCCTTCTTCTTATCTGCCTCATCCTGTAAATATTCCGCCTCGATTCTCTGAATATCAGTAGAGGATGTGGGAATCACTTCCACATCCTTCTTTGCATCTCTAGGAACCCGAGCCCGTCTACACATCTCGATGATCAACAAAGGAAAAGGGAGGGAAGTTTTGTGATGCTTGGTCCACATGAGCATCTCCGATGAAATGATCATCCCCAAGTTTAGCCTTATCGTAGCAATGAGGCAGCCTAGGCAGGCTGCTTTGGCATGGCGGAGAATGAACTCATTTTGGGAGGGCATGATCGTGCTGCTAATGAAGCCAAACCAATACCTTGTTGCCACATTTAGGTCTTTCTTTTCAGTAACTTCCCCAACTTCAAGCCACTTGGGAGTGCCGTCTGATATCAACGGATCCAACCACTTCTTCATGTTCTCCAGCATCGTTGTCCTGATCTTGTATTGACAATCATCCTCAAGTCTCGTAGTGCATTATAGGACAGTATTGATGGCAAAAAAATCACACTGCACCTTCTTCCCCCTGACAACCACGTAGTCAACCGGCTTAAATTTGGCTGCCGGCTTCTTCCCTTGTGGTATCGATGCACTGTAAGTGTTGTAGAACTCTCTCACCCTGCTTGAAATGTACGGGCCACGGGGCTTGGTGAAGATCTGGAATTTATGAGACTTTAGACAGCTTATAATCTCTAGGTACCTATCAATGACCCCATCAGTTGACAACTTCTTCTCTTCTATGATTGTACTCAGCCCTTCAGTCTTTAGTCTGTTCATAGACTTGGGAGGAGGACCCTGTACTGGTGGTGCTAGGACCACTGCCTGTGCTGGAACTGGAGGAGGAGTGGTAGTGGGCTGAGGATTCCTGATCCTAGATGGATCGTTCATCCTTTTGGCAAATTCTAGGTGTCATCACACATAGTTCACAGTACGCTCATCACACAAGGCATTGAAACCAATGTCAAACAAGACTCCACACTTTCGCTAATGTGCAATGTTCATCACAACAGACTCAATTTGATACTTGGCTAGTCACAACAAGATGCAAAAAGTCCACATATTGTCTATGCAACTTCATTTGGCCTCATTGTATCCGCGCATTTTATTTATTTATTAAGAGCACTAGTCAAGTCATCGCTATTGATCATAACCGATATTCAAATTTGGACAAGAAGAGCCGCATTCACACACAACAAGAGGTGGCAAAAAATTTAAAAATTGGTCAAAAACCATTTCCATTCAAAACAAGGAGTCAAAAACTCAAACATCCACAAGATAGATTCAACAAACAATTTAAAATACAAAAACCCAATATATATACAAAAAATATAGTCACAAGAGGTAGGTATGGAAATACTTCACCCCACCACAAACAAAAAGCAATTGTTCTCAGATGCAACTAAAGTAATCAAAAGTCAATAAAAACGACTGAGAGGGAGGTAAAGAAGAATCATGTCTACACAGTTGCTCCATCAGTCAGGGCATCAATTCCCGGGGTAACATCAGCATTGGCTCCACTAGAGCCTGCCATGGACGTATCTGCCAATGAAATCTGCGCGGCTGAATGCACTATAGCCTCCTCAACCTCTATAAGTCTCTCATATGTGGTCTCCTCTTGGAGACCACGCTGCTCATGATCCATCTCTGCCTCGGACTCAGCAGCAGCCACCTCATCAGCTCGAACCTCATCTCCGATGGTAGCCGGAGTCACATCTGAATCAGCTGGCATATCAGGGATCTCCAAAGTCCCAAAAATCATCAACATAACTAAGGACTTCAGCTAGTCCACGTCCTGTCTCAACCCAGCAATTACGGACTTTAAGGTCGTCACCTCATGAGTGGCTCCCTGACCTCTCTCACAGACATCTATCCATGTCATGATGGAGACTCTCCAAGAGGTATCACAACAACGGTGAGAGCACTTTCAATCATCCCAGGGACTGCAACTTCTACCTTAGAGGCACGCACATTGGTAGAATGGGCTAGATGTGCCATCCGTATTATCACAACCTGGGTGAGTGGAGGTCGGGATGCAGCATCACTATCAACAGACCTAGGAGGCACGGGAGTGGTAGAAGAACTCGGGGTCATAGAGGGGCAATACTAGAGATACCAAAAAGCCTAGAAGTCGGAGTAGGTAGTACTGCCTCTGCAGGTAGTGTCTCAGTGTCAACAACTGGGGAATTATCCACCGGGGTTGCCTTCTTCTTCTCAAGGTCATCGTTCAAATATTCAACCTCAATCCGTCGGATGTTGGTACACGAGGTAGGAATCACTTTCACGTCCTTATTTTCATCATGAGGCACCCATGTTCGTCTGCATAACTCGGTGATCAACATCATAAAAGGGTGGGAGGTTTGGTACTTCTTGGCCCTCATGGCCATCTCTTATGCAATGATCATGCCTAAATTTATGCGCTTCCCTGCAATGATGAATCTAGGACAAACCGCCTTTGTGTGGTGGAGGATAGACTCATTCTGTGATGGCATAATGGTTATGTTGATGAAGATAAACCAGTACCTCGCTGACACATTGAGGTCTTTCTTCTCAATTTTCATTCCAGCCTCGATCCACCTAGGAGTACCATCAGATAAAAGAGGTGCAAACCATCTTTTCATAGTTTCCAAGGGCTTTGTCTTGATCATGTACTGGTAGTCATCTGCAATGTTGTCAGTGCATTCCAACACATCATTTATGTCATGACTGTCACACTTCACCTTCTTTCCCTTGACAACTACATAGTCCACTGGCTTGAAGGTTGCAGCCTTCCTCTTTCCCTGCGGCACCAAAGCTCCATAGGAAGTGTAAAACTCCCGAACCCAACTAAGAATATAAGAACCCCGAGGTTTAGTGAATAGCTCAAACATGCAAGCCTTTATGGTGTGCCATCTCTCTAGGTACTGGTCTATCACTTCATCCATAGACAACCTCTTCGTCGCAATGATGGTCCTCAGTCTCTCAGCCTTTAGTCTATTCATAGACTAGAGAGGAAAACCCTGTGCAGGTGGTGTTGGGACCACATCTTGTTTTAGAACATGAGGAGGAGTAGTGGCCTGGGGTATTCAGATCCTAGATAGAACATGCAGCCTCTTGGAGCACATTTCAGCTATCCGGGCTAGCAGCAGCTGATCATCCTCAGGCTCAGAAATGTCAATCTGAGGGTCCTCGTGCTTACCCTCACTCTCAGAAGTGGTGAGGTGAGTGGCATAAAGTCCCTCACTGTCGGAGCTGACCTACGGTGATACAACAGCGGGCGCCTTGCCCTTTTGTTTACCCTTCCCACCTATGGTAGGAAGTTTTGTTGATTTTTCCTTGGATGCAGCTGTATCCTCGGTGATTGTGATTCCATTTGCCCACTTGCGGGGTGGCATGTCTCATCCTGCTACTTTTGGTCTACCCATATCTGCAAAACACATCAGAAAAAATTAGAAACAATTCAAGAAAAATGCAGAATATAGGTTGCAGAAAGGCTCGTTGAACCGATCAACGAGTCGCCGAGCCATTTTGGTGAGCCAGATAGGGCTCGCCGAAAGGACTGGCTTGAAAATTTCCTAGAAAAGTTGCAGGTTAGCGGTGTGTAGGACCCTTCGCCAAATCACCGACATCACTCGGTGAGCTCAGACTAGCCCGCTGAAAGTTACAGTTTGTTTTAATGGTTAGGGGCAGAAAAAGGGCGATCAAGGGAGACTTTCGGCGAGTCGCCGAGACACAGCAAGCTCAGGTTACCCGCCGAAAGTTATAGACTCTAATCTAGCCAAAACATGAAATAAAAGGCGATCAAGTGGGACATTGGCGAACCGCCGAACGGTTCGGCGAGCTCGACCCAGCTCGCCACACTGCCCAACGTGCCAAATTTCAACCCCTTTCCCAAATAGAAGCCCGCAGCCCCCGAAAAAAAAATTAAACTACACATTTATTCAATTAGACTAAGAACCATTCGAACCATACCACTGGGGTACTTAGACTTCCTCCAGTTTGAACAAAATTGGCCATTTGACGACTTTTACCCTTAAGAATGACGTGAAACACTCCATTATTGGGCAAAGTACGTAATTTAGCACAATTAGGGTTACTCAGACTTCACTCAACTAGAACCAACAACAATTTACCGCAACCCAACAATTTATGATCAATTTTAGAGCACAAAACTTGAAAAATCAACATTTTAATAAATTTAAGCACAATTACGATACTACGACGAGCAAATTAACACATCAACTATTATTTCAGAACAGGCCCAATACACATCAATATAATTTAAACAAATGCATTAGATATCAACCACAATTCATGAGTTCGGGATTAGAAAAACCACCCTTTACGAGAATGAAGAGTTTGAAAAGCTAGGCGTCAATGAAATCCGAATCCGAGCACGAGATCAAAGAGCAACAAGCGATAAAAAGGAAAAAATATAGAAAATATAGAGGGTGTGTGTGATTGTATGAGGCTAAAAAAAGAGAATATGAAAGCGTTTGAAATTTTAAACCTTTGGCCTTTTAAAACCTTTCGATTCGCGGTCCTTTCGGCGATATTAGTCATCCTCGACGAACCACTCGATGATGCGCCGAGTGATGACTTACCTCGCCGAGTTTTACAGGACCTTTAGTTAATTTAGGGGTCTAAACGATGGACAAAGTCGGTCTTGCCGACGTGTTCGGCAAATCGTCGACTCGTCCATAGGCACACCGAGTTTTACACACTCTCACCTATGATTTTTGTGAGTCCAACGGCTGTCCAATCAACACCCGTTATTCAAAATCAAAACACAAAACTTTAAAAACTTGGGTTTCCTCCCAAGAAGAACCTTAGTTAATGTCATGGCACGAGGCAAGTACCCATTCATGCTTTATTCTTGGAGTTTGCCATAGTATCACTAGGCGACCCCTTGTTATCTTGGGTTAAGATGTGAAGAAATCTGACCCATTTGGGTCTCCAACTGCTTGATAGAGACAGAATGAGAGGTCACCGTCTGGTTGAGAATCGATACATCTTCCTTCATTTCCTTCAAAACTTTATCGGACACTGCAACCTTGTTGAGAATATGTGAGAGCATATCCTCAGTCCAGCCACCCTAAGAATCTTTGGGCTTTTGACGCTCTTGGGGATGAACATACCTATGCTTTTCCCCTTCTCTTTCCTTCCAAGTGGCTTTAGGATCACGCCACTCTCTATCACGATCTCTCGAGCCCTCATCTATATTCCAACTTTGATTACCACCCGACCTTGGGTAGTTTGCACGATAACCTCCTCCTTGGTTGGCTAGGAAGTTCACTTTCTCATTGTACAACACTTCAAATTTGGCCTCTTCGGGGTTTACACCACAAACACCGACAATATTGACACTTCTAGTACCAGCACTCATGACGTTCTTGGCCAAGATGTCCAGCTAGGTCATCATTTTTGCCATGTTTGGTCTCCCTCTTGATCTTTTTCAATCTTTTCCTTTCTGAATTTTTAAGTAAGAGGAGAGACTTGATCTTCATAGGTGTACCATGCCTGGTTAATCTTGGTCATCCCATCAAGGAGGTGGGTTGCTATCACATAAGGTTATTGCATTAAACCTCCCAGAGAAAGTTGATCAGCTACTCCCTTGTTCACTGAACAAGGCTTCTATGGAAATATTGAAGAAGTACATTATCGTGTAATTCATGAGTTGGGCATTGCAGTACCATCTTCTTAAACCTTAGCCAAGTCTCATGGATTGGCTCACCCTCCAAATGCTTGAAGCTTTGAATATTGTCCTTAAGTGTCATCATTTTCAAAGGAGGAAAAAATCGCACTTGGAATGTGGTAATGAGCTAGTCCCACGAAGTGATAGAATCTCTTGGCAACTCAGCCAACCACTTACATGTTTCTCTCATTAGAGAAAATGGGAACAACCTCATTCGGACCAATTCTTGAGATAAGTTCTTAAAAGGAGAACGGTCCCAAACATAAAAAAAAATCCTAATATGCTCATGGGGATCCTCATGAGCCTGCCCACCAAACAAACCTTTCAATTGTAAGAGCTGCAACATAGTGCTTGTAATGAGAAACAACGCATTTCCCTTAGCCGGAGGTAAATGAATGGCACCAACTCCACCCACTAGATTTGGGTCATTGACATTCGGGTCATTTACATAATTGAGATTCTCGATGTCATCTTTGTGGCCCATTTGGCTACCATTGCTTCCGTTGACACTCATTTTATCCCTTGTTTTAACAAGCAACGCAAAACTAAAACAAAAAATAAGTACATTCAATTTGACTTACAAGAATACAATTCAACTTCACCAAAAGAAATTCAAACAACACCACTCCCCGACAGCGGCACTAGTTTGATTAATAATGTTTCAAAGACACTACTTCAAATTCTAAGTGTCAAAGATCATAAATCAGTATAAAACCCAACTAAATGAGTTGGGGTCGAATCCCACAGGGACTGATAAGTGTTTCAGATTCAATTGGGAAGTATAAATGTGGTCAAATCAGCCATATGGGTAAAAATTCTCGAATAAAGACATTATTCAAATCAATGGGGTGACAGGAATGTCAAATGGGGGGTTTTGGTTTTGATTATCAGCTAAAAGCAACCACAAACACTAGGAATTAACAATAATGAGACGGATTCTTGAGATGTGATCGCTTTCGCCTTGGCATTCAGCATCCTCAAGGTCTGTAAATTTGGGCAATCTATCTTGGCTTTGCCGAATCACTTGCCGATGCGCTAACTACTCTTTTTGGTCACCGACTTAGTTCTTTCCTTCAAGGTTTGGCACACTGGAACTCTAGCCGGTCAGATAGCCATTCGGTGATTCGCCAAGTGACCTTGACGATCACCAGTCTTGCCTTTCTTCATTCTTCCAGTTTGTTTTGTTCCTTTTTGCATGTTATTGTCCTTGCTTTGTTCCTCAATCCATGTACCTAAAAATCAAGGATTTTTCATCAGTTTATGGCACGAATTAATCATTTGAGGACACTAAATTTATAGAAACAAAGCCCTAAATGAGTCCAAATCTCGGACTCATCAGACTTCGTCAGTTTTAAGTCAGGGTCATTTTGGTATTTTTCCCTATGCGTTGGGCAATTAAACTACGTCATTTGATGCCTAAACTACATCGTTTTACTCATTATAACCATAATAATCTAGTCTGAATCTAGCCAAAACCCTCATTCTCCTAAAATCACCCAACTTACAGTGAAAATAAGAGAAAGAGGCGAGTAACTCTCTCAAGAACAAGCAGAAGTGTTCTTTAAAATTCATCCTCGAAATCCAAAGGATTTATCTGTAGATTTCGTTACCAAGTATGTGGGATTTCACTAGTGGGTTCCTTTCACCCATTAGGTCCTTAGAATTCACTTTGTATCTTCAAATTCTCATGAACTGTTCAGACATAGGGTTTCTAGATTTTCAAGATTTATTATGATTATGGTTCCCTTGATCTAAATACCATGTTTCATGATAAATTAGTATAGTTCCTTGCATAGAACTCAGAATCCTTGATTATGTAAATTTATCCTTGTTCATGAATTATACTAGCAAGGCCAATCAGACATAAAATCATGCTACAAATTTCGAATGTTATATTCTTCGAATATAAATGTTGCATTCTCAGTTAGCATGTCAGTTTTTGAGCTATTCAGTACTTAGTGCATTTTAGCTTGATGAATATTCAGTTGTGAGTAGACTTAGCACCGAGTTGGAATAGGGTTCAGTGTACCCTCAAAGTCCCAGAGCTACGTGCCAATGTAGATTTAGAAGTCCCCTCTATTGGGCATCAATTTTTAGTGATCAGGCCACAGTCATGCCTTTATACCCCTAGCAAGGTATATTGGGTCCTCTCGATAGAGTGTATACATCGGACTCCACGTTTATCTCATGTGGTTTATATCGGGTATTAGTAGCTTCCACAGTCAGACTCTTAGTGTATTGATCAGGTTTTCAGCAGTTACTTCAGTATACAGTTCAGCATGTTATCTTCATGATTAGTACTTGGTCATTGCATCAATTTAGTTTTTCAGTTAAACTTAAGATTAAATCATTGTTGTTGTAACGATTCGAGAGCACCCCTTAGTCGTTACCGGCGTATACGAACTCGAAGAGGTCTTATACAAGCCCTTAACATTCATCATAACATGTATCATAGAATAAAATCATGGAAAATTTAAAACTTTTACCTTGGAAGTTCTACTTCACTTATTATATGAAAAATAGAATCTAACTTCGTCACAATGCACCATCTAGACATAGAAGTATCGAAAATGGGACTTAGGCCTTACATCAATAAGAAGTCTTGAAAATAGGAAGTACAACAATGTCTTTCAACATAAGCAAAGAACTAAACATAGAAGCTAGATCATAGGGTCTTGTCCTCGGACTTGAGGACTCACCAACTTGGGGAAGCAACTCCAAGTGTCTTGAGAAATAAACTTGAATCCTCAACGGCCCGAACCTAAATGTTTGGGAAAAGGCAGAAAATATGGGTTAGTACAACACACGTACTAAATATGGCTACTATGCATAAAAACCATTGAAAAATGCATAAAAGGACATTTAATTCAAAACATGCTTTTTGCCAAGTAAATCCAATATGCACACAATTAAGTATCATAGTCCAAACCAACATAATATCATCCCAACATGTAGACAACCCAAGTAATACTAGTGCAATGCAAAGAATAGAACCCCATAACGCTATTCAAAACCAAGTATCATATTAAGCAACCTACTTCATGCATACATTCATAAGATCATATTTCATCATAAGTTACCACACTCATAATGATCATACATAACATAGGTTCAACATACATAAGTCATAATAATCATAATTATAAGAGAACACTACTAGAACCATCTCTTAGGATCCCACAAGTACAATGTGCAATAGAAGTCCCATACCCTCCCTTACCCTATGTAGAAATCCTTAAGAAAGCCCTAGTAAGCGTTCACACCTTTCATACCTTCATTTAATTTTACATTAGGGAAATATTGCAATAACCAACATAGACCATGAGAGCTACATGAAATCCGGTGTTCTACTACCACACCGAAAAAAGAGGGTTAACACTTGCCTAAGGTGTAACCATTCGTACATAGCTACCTAGGTGTATCCACTAAGCTAGATTCCTATGTAGGCACATAGTTAAGGGTCAAGGAGATTGCTTCTAGAAACCCTAACTTACTAAACATGGGGTCTCCATCTTATGAGACAACATATAACGTGAGGAAACCCATGTAGGGAACTGGACTTACTAAACATGAGACCCCCATCTCATTTACATGCCATTTCGGTGCTAAGCATCTGATTCCCTTCTGTAATCATCTTTAGTCATCACATAAGTTCACATTAGCCTTTGCTTGACTCTTATGTAGACATCTTATCATAATAGCTCATATGTGTTCATAAGTGAGTAACAATCCTTTCACTTTAGAGACACTTAGCAAGTGAGTAAACCTTTCACTTTACATTACACTACAATCATGAGAACTACTGTTCAATCATACAGCAATCATACCATAATATAAATACTTCATAGTTAATTCAAGTGTAAAGGGTTAAGGATGAGGAAACTAGGTCATCAACACCACAATAACACATTAGGTATAGCATCATTACAATCTAAGTAACTCACCTTTCATACTTGTGTTCAAAGAAGAACCAACCTTCATACCTTTTTTTCCCTTCATGGGACGTCCATACTTACCAAGAAATTCATAATTAATACATAATAAAAGGTAATTCACGAAGTAATAACATAATCAACATCAATATAAGCAATTGACATATTCCCTTCATAGCCTTCAAGGCTTCATTCAAAGACTCAACCCTAATTTCATAGAAATTATACATAACCTAAGGTAGAATCATCATACAAACATGAATTACATAACAACTATTTCAATTCATAGCCTTCAATCAATATCCAACACAAACTAGGGTTAGAATTAGGAAAAGAAGAAGAAACATGGGTAACATAGGGAATTCTTCAAGAAACCACCAATACAATATAAATTCATCCATAATTGTTCATATAACATCAATCAAAGTCAGTTTATAACATCACTATCACTTTAGAAAGAAGACCCACGTTTTTGGATTGAAACCTAGAAATTGGACATTTTGAAATTCATCTTGAAGGGGCCTCTTGGGGAAAGCAATCCCAAGAGTGATAAGCAAACATACCTTATAGATGAATTAACAACAAAAATACGAGTTGAAACCTTGGAGAGTTGGTCTTCTTCTTGAAGTTTCAATCTTCTTCAATGGAGTTCTTGAGAAGAGAGAGCGAGAGAGAGAGTAGAGAGAAGGAAGAACTTTTGGTTTAGATCTTTGGGGTTTTGTGTTTGAGTGATAAAAGTGAGGTATATTGACTTAAAAATCATTATATGCACGTGCCCTAAAGTACCCTAAATACCCCTCACTTAAAAGGATTCTTTAATGAAGTAAAAATAGAGTTCTGAATTTCTACATTTTCGTCGCAGAACAAGTCCGCGACGCGAAGCTGTTCCCTGAAGATATTTGGACTTAAATTTTGAGACAATAGAGTCTGCGACTCGACCGCGTCGCGAACTGGATTTTTGCTCCTTGGGGGAGCAAGTGCGCGTCGCGCAGCTATTCCCTCCAAGTGCAATCTGCAAGCTGCCTTGGTGGCTTGCTTGGCTAAGGTTGGGTTTGTAAACAGGTACCAAATTGTCTTGATAAGGTGGGGATGGTTCTGCCCTTTTCCCCAGGAAATTGCTCTGATTGACCGAGATTTCGTGGGGTTCTCCACGGGGTCCCTTAGGGTGGTCCCGGGGAGTCGTATTTGAACATTTTGACCCTAGGAACATATATTTACCTATTTTAGACTTTTTATCAGATTATACCATCATACGACACTCCCAAACCTGCCCATAACTTAAGGACACACTAGAACACATTCTTCTCTAGTTTCCGGATGTCGTGGTCGTTTCTTGACGTTTAGACTTTTACTCTTCCAAACCAAGTCAATTATATTATTTTAGGTTTATAAACATCATTTTGACTATTTTTTATTCATTATTCATAAGGTGAGGCTCTAACTTATGTCATAGAATTTCCGGGGTGTTACAATATCCCCCACTTAGGAACATTCGTTCCTGAATGTCACTTGGACTTCTTTCTAGGGGGACAATGACTCCAACTAGCAGCACAACAACCAATCACATCAACAACATCAAATCATCATATCATATAGGGATTTAATCCACAACATCACTATGCTCAAAACTCTTTACTTCACATCAGTATAGGAGGAACTTCCTTCTCCATATTCAATGAGCATAAACATATATATTAAGCAATCAACAAGACATTTCTTTAACAAGACAACATCAAGCATGCTTATTACAACTCTCATGAAGACAACATCACACAACATCTATGGGTGCAATATGAACCATGAGAAACAAAATTCATGAAAACTCAAAATACAACTTATGCATGAATTTTCACAAAAATATGCACATACAAGGAAATCATGTCATAATCATCAACACACATGATTTTTCAATTTATACCAAATTAAGAGAGACTACTAACCTCAACTATGGCTAGGAGTAGGACGAAAAAGATGAGGGTAGCGGGACTTCATGTCGGCCTCGGCCTCGGCCTCCTCTGTTGCACCTTCAACTAGGTGGTTTCTCCATAGGACTTTTACGGAGGCAACCTCTTTATTCCTCAACTTCTTAACTTGACGATCTAGGATTTCGATCGGAACCTCCTCATTAGAAAGGTTCTCATTCACCCCTAAACCTTCTAGAGGTAGAATGGACACCGGGTCACCTATATACTTCTTTAACATAGAAATATAGAATATCGGGTGAACTGGGGCCAATTCGATGGGTAATTTCAACTCATAAACGACCTTTCCGACACGCTTCAAGATCTCATCAGGCCCAACATACCGGGTGCTAAGCTTCCCTTTCTTACCAAACCTCATCACCCCTTGCATGGGTGAGATTTTTAAGTAGACCTAATCACCTACTTCAAATTCAACATCTCTCTTTCCATTATTGGCATAAGACTTTTGCTTACTATGAGCCGTTTTCATCCTATTCCTTATAAGTTGAACTTTTTCCGTAGCCTCATAGACTACCTCGGGACCAAGAAGAGCAAATTCACCTACTTCAAACCACCTAATTGGAGATCGACACCTTCTACCATAAAGTACTTCAAAGGGTGCCATAGCAATACTCGAGTGGTAGCTATTGTTATAGGAAAATTCTATTAAAGGTAGGTGGTCATCCCAATTACATTTGAAGTCAATGGCACACGCTCTCAACATGTCCTCTAGGGTTTGTATGGTGCGTTCCGCTTGACCATCCGTTTGAGGGTGAAATGCGGTACTAAGTTTCGCTTGAGTACCAAGCCTACTTTGGAAAGACCTCCAAAAATAGGAAGTAAATTGGGCACCTCTATCCGAAATAATGAACAACGGGGCCCCATGCAATTTCACAATCTCCTTAATGTACAACTTAGCATAATCTTCCGCCGAATAAGAAACCTTGACGGGAAGGAAATGGGATGATTTAGTCAATCTATTCACAATGACCCAAATGGAATCATGTTGCCTACAGGTTCGAGGCAAACCTACCATGAAGTCCATATTGATCTCTTCCCACTTCCAAGTGGGGGTATCAATATCTTGAGTTAGACCTCCCAGTCTTTGGTGCTCGGCTTTGACTCATTGGCAATTTGAGCACCTAGCCACAAAATCTGCTATGTCTCTTTTCATTCCGTTCTACCAATAAATCTCACGTAAGTCGCGATACATTTTGGTGGCTCCCGGATGGATGGAGTATCGGGACCCATGGGCCTCCTCTAAGATTATCTCTCTTAGGCCATCCACATCCGGCACACACAATCTTCCATGGTGCCTAATCACCCCATCTTCTCCTTGAGAGAAAGTTTCTATTGCTTTGTTGAGAACCGACTTTTTTAGTTCCATCAAATAGGGTCAAGATGTTGCTTAGACTTCACGTCAAGAACAACCGATGACTCGGAATTATGACGGACCATGACACCTCATTTTGGGGAATATTCAAGTCGGACACCCAACCGGGCTAGCCTATGTACATCACTGGCTAACTCCCTTTTCTCTTCTTCCACATGTGACACACTACCCATAGATATACGACTCAAAGCATCCGCAACCATATTTGATTTTCTGGGGTGGTAAAGGACACTCATATCATAATCTTTTAAGAGTTCCAACCACCACTTTTGTCGTAGATTCAATTATTTTTGGCTAAAAACATATTGAAGACTCTTGTGGTCGGTAAACACATCCACATGTACCCCATAGAGATAGTGTCTCCAAATCTTTAAAGCGAAGACTACGGCCGCTAGCTCAAGGTCATGAGTTAGGTAATTCTTCTCATGCACCTTGAGTTGTCTCGAGGCATAAGCTATAACCTTACCATGCTGCATGAGGACACAACCCAAACCCACTTGGGAAGCGTCACAATATACTACAAACCCTTCGGTGCCCTCCAGTAAGGTCAAAACCGAAGCGGAGGTGAGCTTATCTTTCAATAATTGGAAGCTCTTTTCACAAGATTTCGACCATTCGAAGTTGGACTTCTTTTGAGTTAAGGCCGTTAATGGAGATGCAATAGATGAAAATCCCTCAACAAACCTCCGGTAGTAACCGGCCAAACCCAAAAAGCTTCGGATGTCGGAAGGATTCAAAGGTCTAGGCAAACTTTTGACCGCATCGATTTTCGTTCGATCAACTTCTATACCCTCACTAGAAACAATGTGACCAAGGAAAGTAACCGATCTTAGCCAAAACTCACACTCGCTAAATTTAGCATAGAGTTGGTGATCTTTAAGGGCTTCCAATACTATCCTCAAATGATTCATGTGATCATTCTCACTTTTAGAGTATATCAAGATGTCATCAATAAAGACAATAACAAATAAGTCTAGAAAATTTCTAAACACACGATTCATAAGGTCCATGAAAGCCGCCGGGGCATTTGTAAGACAAAAGGACATCACTAAGAACTCAAAATGACCATATCTTGTTCGGAAGGCTGTTTTCAGAACATCAACACCTCTCACACTAAGTTGGTGATAACCTGACCTCAAATCAATTTTTGAAAAGTAACTCGCTCTTTGAAGTTGATCAAATAAGTCATCAATCCTAAGGAGTGGATACTTGTTCTTAATGGTCACCTTATTTAACTGTCGGTAATCAATACACATACGAAGAGATCCATCCTTCTTCTTCACAAATAACACCAGTGCACCCCAAGTAGATATACTAGGTTGGATGAAACCCTTATCCAACAAATCTTTGGGTTGAGATTTTAATTCCTTCAACTCCGCCGGGACCATCCGGTAAGGAGGGATTGAAATGGGTTGTGTATCCGACAATAAATCTATGCTGAAATCTATTTCCCATTCGGGAGGAATCCCGGGTAAGTCATCGGGAAAGACTTCCAGAAAATCCTTCACTACGGGGATCGACTCCAAAGGAGGAATCTTGGACTCAAGATCCCTCACAATATGATAGAGACAACCCTTAGAAATCAACTTACAAGCTTTTAGACATGAAATGATCCTTCCCCTAGGAACGGAATTTCCTCCCTTCCATTCTAAACTGGGTTCATTAGGAAATTGAAACTTCACAATTCGAGTCCTACAATCTATGGACGCAAGATAAGCATGAAGCCAATCCATCCCCAATATAACATCAAAGTCTAACATATCAAGTTCCACCAAATCAACCAAAGTGACTCAATTGGGCAAAGATATGGGACAACCCTTAAAGACTCTTTTAGCAACTATGGAATCACCTACCGGGGTAGAAACTGAAAAGGGTTTATCTAAGACATCGGGAAGCATATCAAACTTTATAGCCACTAAAGGGGTTACAAAAGACAAATTGGCACCGGGATCCAATAATACATAAACATTAATTGAAAATACTTGTAGTATACTGGTCACAACATCCGGAGAGCTCTCTTGATCACGTCGGAATTAAAGAGCATAGAAGCGATTCTTCTTAGGAGCATCGGGATTTGGGCCACTTGCTTGTGGTTGAGCATTTTCCCTTCCTTGAGCCTTTAGCATTGGGCAGTCCTTCCTCATGTGACCGCTCTTACCACAATCATAGCAATTACCCATGCCAACTAGGCACTTGCCTTCATGTTTTCGACCACACTTTGTACAAATAGGCTTCTCAACATAAGGACCACCACTTGTTGCTTCTTGAGGCTTGGGGGTAGACACTTTACCTTTGTTGACCCTTGGAGTGCTAGGAGGACCTTGGTTGGAAAACCTCTTTTTGAACTTTGGCTTATCTTGGATTTCAAACCTAACCTTAGAAGAATTTCCATCATCGGCCCTTGACCTCTTCAATTCTCTACCAACTAGCTTAAGATTTTGCTCCTCAATTTGCTCGGCATGAACCATAAGGCGAGAAATGTCCATGCTTGGGATTAGCATAGCCGACGTACATTCATTCACCATAAGATCGGATACACCCATAACAAATTTGTTCATTGTAGCTCTAGAGTCCGACACCAAAGTAGGAGCATGCTTGGACAATTGAGTGAACTTGAGGCCATACTCCTTCACAATCATACCCCCTTGACGGAGGTTGAGGAATTCTTGCACTTTCCTCTCCTAAGTTCCAAGGGAAAAAACCTATCAAGAAAAGCCATCTTGAATGTAGCCCAACTTATCGGACCCTCTCTAATAGGTCTTGCCTCCTTCCATTGTTCATACCATACTTATGCCACATATTTGAGTTGATAGGCGGCTAACTCCGCCTTTTCTTGAAAAGACACACCCATAGCTTCTAGAATCTTAAACACTTCATCAATGAACCCTTGTGGATCTTCTTCCACTTTGGAGCCAAAGAAAGTAGGGGGATTCATCCTTGTGAAATCCCTTATCCTAAAAGTGATAGTGCTAGCATTGGGGTTCACTTGCACCCAAGCATCCCTAGCAATTTGTGTGGCCAACACTTGAGTCAAATAATGAATAGCTGACCTTATCTCAACATTAGACATAGATCTTTCTTCAATAGGAACTTGAGGGTTGTGAGGAGCTTGAGGGGGAACCACCTCATTCGTATTCTCCTCACCGGCCCTCCTTGCGTTGTTCCTTCTTGTATTCATTGCATATAAGAACAAGAGAGGATTAGAAGAAAAGGACAAAATAGAGCTAAGACTCTTAGGCACGACTATGGAATAACAAAAGAGTGAAAGTTCCTAAGCATCTCGTAGCCTCTCATTCAAAAGTCTGGCATGCTTCACACCCACGAACAAGACCCTACTCGACGTGGTATCTTATGACATGAATCCTACATTATTCTCAACCTTATCATCTGATACCAAGTTTGTAACGACCCGAGAGCACCCCCTAGTCGTTACCGGCGTATTCGACCTCGAAGAGGTCTTATACAAGCCCTTAGCATTCATCATAACATGTATCAAAGAATAAAATTACGGAAAATTTAAAACTTTTACTTTGGAAGTTCAACTTCACTTCTTATATGAAAAATGTAATTTAACTTCGTCACAATGCACAATCTAGACATAGAAGTATCGAAAATGGGACTTAGCCCTTACATCAATAAGAAGTATTGAAATTAGGAAGTACAACAATGTCTTTCAACAAAAGAAAACAACAAAACATAGAAGCTAGATCATAGGGTCTTGTCCTCGGACTTGAGGACTCACCAACTTGGGGAAGCAACTCCAAGTGTCTTGAGAAATAAGCATGAATCCTCAACGGCCTGAAACTGAATGTTTGGGAAAAGGGAGAAAATATGGGTTAATAGAACACACGTACTAAGTATGGCTACTATGCGTAAAACCATAGAAGCATGCATAAAAGGACATTTTATTCAAAACATGCTTTTTGCCAAGTAAATCCAATATGCACACAATTAAGTATCAGAGTCCAAACCAACATAATATCATCCCAACATGTAGACAACCCAAGTAATACTAGTGCAATGCAAAGAATAGAACCCCATAACCCTATTCAAAGCCAAGTATCATATTAAGCAACCTACTTCATGCATACATTCATAAGATCATATTTTATCATAACTTACCACATTCATAATGATCATACATAACATAGGTTCAACATACATAAGTCATAATATTCATAATCATAAGAGAACACTACTACAACCATCTCTTAGGATCCCACAAGTGCAATGTGCAACAGAAGTCCCATACCCTCCCTTACACTACGTAGAAACCCTTAAGAAAGCCCTAGTAAGAGTTCACATCTTTCATACCTTCGTTTACTTTTACATGAGGGAAATATTGCAATAACGAACATAGACCATGAGAGCTACATGGAATCCAGTGTTCTACTACCACACCGAAAAGAGAGGGTTAACACTTGCCTAAGGTGTAACCATTCGTACATAGCTATCTAGGTGGATCCAATAAACTAGAGTCCTATGTGGGAACATAGTTAAGGGTCAAGGAGAATGATTCTAGAAACCCTAACTTACTAAACAAGGGGGTTTCCATCTTATGAGACAACACATACCATAGGTAATCTGGACTTGCTAAACATAAGGAAACCCATGTGGGGATCCGGACTTACTAAATGTGAGACCCCCATCTCATTTACATGCCCTTTCGGTGCCAAGCATTTGATTCCCTTTTGTAATCATCTTTAGTCATCATATAAGTTTACATTAGTCTTTACTAGACTCTTATGTAGACATCTTACCATAATAGCTCATATGTGTTCATAAGTGAGTAACAATCCTTTCACTTTAGAGACACTTAGAAAGCGAGTAAACCTTTCACTTTACATTACACTACAATCATGAGAACTACCTTTCAATCATATAGAATTCATACCATAATATACATACATACTTTATAGCTAATTCAAGTGTAGATGGTTAAGGATGAGGAAACTAGGTCATCAACACCACAATAACACATTAGGTATAGCATCATTACAATCTAAGTAATTCACCTTTCATACTTGAGTTCAAAGAAGAACCAACCTTCATACATTCTTGCCCTTCATGGGACATCCATAATTCAATTACCAAGCAATTCATAACCAATACATAATACAAGGTAATTCATGAAGTAATAACATAATCAACATCAATATAAGCAATTGACATATTCCCTTCATAGCCTTCAAGTCTTCATTCAAAGACTGAACCATAATTTCATAGAAATTATACATAACCTAGGGTATAATCATCATACAAAGATGAATTACATAACATCATATTCAATTCATAGCCTTCAATCAATATCCAACACAAACTAGGGTTAGAATTAGGAAAAGAAGAAGAAACATGGGTCTCATGGGGAATTCTTCAAGAAACCACCAATACAATATAAATTCATCCATAATTGTTCATATAACATCAATCAAAGTCAGTTTATAACATCAATATCACTTTAGAAAGAAGACCCACGTTTTTGGATTGAAACCTATAAATTGGACATTTTGAAATTCATCTTGAAGGGGCCTCTTGGGGAAAGGAATCCCAAGAGTGATAAGCAACCATACCTTATAGATGAATTAACCATGAAAATCTGAGTTGAAACCTTGGAGAGTTGTTCTTCTTCTTGAAGTTCCAATCTTCTTCAATGGAGTTCTTGAGAAGAGAGAGAGAGAGTAGAGAGAAGGAGGAACTTTAGGTTTAGATCTTTGGGGTTTTGTGTTTGAGTGATAAAAGTGAGGTAAATTCACTTAAAAATTATTATATACACGTCCCCTAAAGTACCCTAAATACCTCTCACTTAAAAGGAGTCTTTACTGAAGTAAAAATAGATTTCTGAATTTCTGCATTTTCGTCGTAGAACAAGTCCGCCACGCGGAGCTGTTCCCTGAAGATATTTGGAATTAAATTTCGAGAAATTAGAGTCGCGACACGACCGCATCGTGAACTGGATTTTTTCTCCTTGGGGGAGCAAGTGCGCGACGCGCAGCTATTCCCTCCAAGGGCAATCTGCAAGCTGCCTTGGCAGCTTGCTTGGCTAAGGTTGGGGTCCTCCTCGGGGTCCCTTAGGGTGGCCCCGGGGAGTCGTATTCGAACGTTTTAGCCCTAAGAACATATATTTACCTATTTTAAAACTTTTCACCTGATTATACCATCATACAACACTCCCAAATCTTCCCAAAACCTAAGGACACTAGAACACATTCTTCTCTAGTTTCCGGACGTCGTGGTCGTTTCTTGACGTTTAGAGTTTTAATCTTCCAAACCAAGTCAATTACACTAGTTTACGTTTATAAACATCATTTTGATTATTTTTAAGTCATTATTCTTAAGGTGAGGCTCTAACTTAAGTTATAGAATTTCCGGGGTGTTATAGTTGCGTTATGCATTGTTCAGCTTAGCATATATATACCATGCATGCTTAGTACATTCCAAGTACTAACGCATACTTTGCGCTACATCACTTCATGATGTAGGTTCAGGCACTCAACTTCCATAACACACTTACATCGTTTCTCGATTCGACTTCGTCAACTCTAGTGGTGAGTCCTCATACTTCGAGGACAATAGACGTGCCTTTTATTTTAGTCTTTACTTTTTGTTTTCAGTTTTTTTAGAGTTAGCTGGGGAATGTCCTAGAACCTCATTTCAGTTAGAGGCTTTGTAGATATAGTAGTAGATTCAACTAGACTTGTTTAGTGTTGTTTTAGTCATCACTAAACTCTTATTATATTTTATATATTCATATTAGTTGGGTTTTCCCCCATTTTAGATATCCACTGCTTTTAGCTTACGCATAGTATATGATTTACTTAGTTATATTTTTAGCATGTTTGATATATGCCTGACTCATGATTATCTTTGGGTCACTCGTGATCCTAGGTCTCGTGTTACGTCCTCGGGGTGTGCCGTTAATTTTTCTCTAACAAACTCCACAAAATAGACATTCAATATAATACAAATATGTTTATAAGACTCCTCCTTAGATATCTATTTGATAGATTATATGCCTCATGAAAACCTTACTAGATAAAAAACCGGTGGGAAAAATCTAGTGAAGGAAAAAGAGCACATATTCTAATATTATGCATTCTGTATGCCTCATTAAAAACCTTACAAAAAACCCCCAATGGGACAAAACCTTGTGAGGAAAAAAGAGTACACCGCGTATAAACGCCCCCTAATGTGAACATCTATCCAAAAGCTTGAATCGTATCATTCTAGGCTTGTGCCCCATCTTCTCAAAATTTGTAGTTGGTAGAGACTTGGCGAATAGGTCAACCACATTATTACTTGAAAAAACCTGTTGCATGTTGATAACACCATTCTTAGGAGCTCATCTGTGTAGATATTCTTTGACGAAAATGTGCTTCCTTCTATCTTGTTTTATGAATCTTCCCTTCAGGACCAAAGAATTCTGTAAGTTGCTCACTTTAATTTCTTTAAGCAAATAATTTGTTGCCTTTTTAAAAATATTTAAGAGGTCAATTCAAGTTGTTAACTTGCATGACAATACTTGTATATGGTTCATTCATTTTCAGTCTATTCAATCCTTATAAGGATTATAAACAAGTTTTCCAAGAACATGTATATGCTTCATGCATTTTGAGTCATTCAGGAATTTTCATATCAATTTTTTCAAGTGACAACATTCAATATTAGATGCATAATATCTTCTAGTGTCTAGACTTCAAGTCAAATAAGCTTTACACTTACCAAGATGCATCATTCCACTTTTTCATTAGATAATTATTTCTACACCAACATGCTTTAAAAGTCGTAGAATTCATATCATCATAATCTTTTACCAACTTGCGCATTATTGTATCAAGGATATCGTCAATGATATATCATTTTGTATTGATTCACAATACGACATAACCTATTGAGATCTCATCACTTTATTATTTTCAGGTACGCACCCCTCTCATGAGGATTCATGAAGTGTTATTTTGTAGGCTCTTCAAGAGCACATTGCCCCCTTACTATGATCATTTTGATTTTTTTATCCTTCCCTTTTTTTAAGGATTATTTTATTTAGATTTGATAAGTCTATCATGCTTCATGAATCTGACTCAATCATTTAGAAACATTCAACATGAGTATTTACAACTCTTGTGTTGCTTCTTATCTCCCCCTTATGTTAGAAAACTAACATATATCTCAATCTATTTTGGAGAATCAATCTTTGTGCATCATGGTATATTCATTAATCATATACTACACATCAATATTATACGTGTAACACCCCGTATATCTAATGACCTAAGCTAGAGTCTAACGTGTAGTCTAGTAGCCTAACGAAGTTAAAACGTAAGGTGAGAGTCTTAAAATAACTTCCATAACTAAGTACAAAGGTCCTGGGGCCTAAACATCAAGGTATGGACCCCAAAACAACCCCCCCCCTAAGGGTCCTTGATGAAAGCCAATTGGCTACTCCAAAAGTTGTTAAAAACAACATCATTCACGAGCTATGGACCATGAGGCGTGGACTGACTCACGCCCCGTAGATGGGAGTCATGAGTCTAGCCTCAGCCTCCTCAGAAAGGCCCAAAAACTCCCACGTCCCAGTCCCAATCCCAATCCACGAGCATGCAGTACGGTCAGTGGACCGACTTATGCTGGATGGGTCTCATGAGTTGAGACTTAGTCTCCTCACCAACACCTCGAGCCACCCCTCTCTGAACCAAACCACGAGTGACCAGTACGGTATGTGGTTCAAACCACTCCCCGTGGTCGAGGACTCTTGGATGGGGATTGGGTGGACTGCCTTAAGTCGGCCATGTGGGGGTAGTTTGGTAAAATCACTAATTAATTCAATATGGGTAAAAATGGTTGTTATTAGTTATATTAAGTATATTAAAGTATTTTTAAGTATTAAACTAGTATTTTAACTCTCATAACTCACAAACTCAAAAACAAACCCTCTTGGCTCTCAAAATATTCTCTCTCTAAACTCCATTGAAGAACAAAGATGAAGCTCAAGATTAGGGTTTATGCTCCAAACTTTTCACTCCTATTTTGTGGGAAAACATCCAAAGGTTTGGGGACTTTGATTCATGGAACAATTTTCTCCATGGAGCCCTTCAACTCTTGATTTCAAAATTGGTATATTGTTCCAAAACTAGAGTTTCTATTCCAACCATGGGTTCTTCCTAAAAACTATTTTATTAAGTTAATTGCATTATATTATGGATGATTTGATATTTAATGGTGATTTTCATTGTAAAATTCCCCTTGAACCCATGAATAACCCCATGACCCCAATTTCAAGTATTTTGGTGGGTGTATTGATGCAAAATGATTACAATGAATTGTTTCTATGTGAATTTAGTTCTTGAATCTTGTTTTGTTCGTGCCTATTGTTTTATATTTAGGTGTAATTGTGAGACATGATTCATGACCTTGAAAGGGGTAAATTGCTAGGGTTTGTACATGTTGATGAAAGTTGTCTATACCTATTGATTCACTTAGAAAGTAAATCTCCTATGACTAATGCGTGAAGTACGGTATTATTGAAAGTTTGTTATTTCCTTACCCTTGTACTTGATGATTCATGAATAGTCTAGGAGGAGGATGATGTATTGTATTGATTGAAAGTGTATTTCTCATGAAAACACTATGAATGTAATGTGAAAGTCCTACCCACACACTAATGTTGATTCGAAGGTTGAAAGTACATTCTCTCCTTTAATGAATCTATGACCCATTTTGATGGATTTTATTGAACGAGCGATAGAGCATTCCTTCACACATGTAAATGCAAGTCAAGACTTAATTATGTATAATTTGGGAAATAATGCTTAGCACCGAGTTGATATGGACAATGAGGTAAGGGCCCTCCCTCCAATGCAATAGTGAGGGCAATCCAAAGTGAACTCATGAGATGGATGCCCCTCTATCAATGCAATAGGGCGGGTTTCTAGGGGCAATCCCCCTATCACATAACTATGTGAAAAAATAGGACTTAGCTAGTGGACCCACCTAGACTCTAATAAATTTAGTCCTACCTTAGGCAAGTAGGACACCTTTTTTCGGTATGGGGTTACACGACACCGGATTCCATGTAGCTCACATAGTTTATGTCGGTTATGGCTATTCTTCCCTAAACTAAAGATAATGAATGAGACTTGAACTATACTATGACTTCTTGGTGAGTTTACTTAGTAGGAGTGGAGGTATGGGTCTTCACTCCTACATTGCACAAGTGGACTTAGAGGATCTTGTAGGATAGTTCCTTTATATTATGATGAGATTGAAATGCATACATGTGTCTTGAAAGATTAGTTGATATGAATGACTTTCCTTGTATTCAAAGTAATGTTCATGACTATTTCCTTATTGGTAACTAATGATTGTAATGAGGTCTAAAGATAATATGCATGACTAAGGTAGCTTCAAGAGGGTGCTTAGTAAGGTTGGTATTATGGGATGCCAACCATACAATGAACAATTGTTCCTTAGAGGTTGCTAAGGTGTTGATATTTCCATGTAATGAATATAAGTGTGATTATGGCTTGTGTTGTACATTGTAAATGCATGTTTGTTTCTAAACGTGACAAAGGCATACTTTTCAAATAAAAATGTCTGTTTTTTTAATCATATTTTGGGAATTTTGCATGTTTCCATACTTAGAACATATTATGTGCTAATCCCTTCTTTCTTCTACATCTTACTGAGTGTTCGTTCCGGCTAGGTGACTTTCACTCTCCCTTTGAAGAAGACTTGGATTGCTTATCTCCAAGTTGTGGTGAGTCCTCAAGTTAGAGGACGGGATTTCCTATTTCTTAGTTCAGTTTGTATCTCGTATATTGGAACTTTTGTTGATGTAACGGGCTAAGCCCCAAAACTTGTATTCATATGTTTTAGATGGTAAATGAGACCAAGTCTAGATTTCCTATTACTTTCTTTTTTGAAAAATGAAGTTGAACTTAGATTGTAAAAGTTTTAAATTTCAACATTATTTTCTATGTCTTATGTAATGATGATGCTAGAGGCTTGTATGAGACTCCTTCGGGGTTAGGTACACCATGTTACGTCTAGGGGGTACTCCCCGGTCGTGACAAACTTGGTATTAGAGCATAAGGTTTTGGAAATAATATTTAGGTTGATGTCTCATGCACCACATCTAGTAGAGTCTTGTTTATGAGAGTGAAGCGCGCCACACTTATGAATGAGAGGCTATAAGATGTTTAGGAACTTTCACTTCTTTCATTACTCTTTAATCGTGCTTAGAGGTCTAACTCTATTAAGTCCTTTCCTCTAACCCTTCTCTTGTGATTATAGGAAATAAATACAAGAAGGGTGAACTTAAGAAGCAGGGTAGAAGAGATGGTGAATGAGGGAGTTCCCCCCCAAAGTCCTCAAGATCCTTAAGGCCCTCAAGATCCTCAAGACCCTCAAGATCCTAATGATGAACGGGTCATGACTAATGTTAAGATAAGGGCGACCTTATAAACTTTGACCCAACTCATGATGGTTCAAACTCAAGCCGTCACCACTCAAGCTCAAGCCCTAACGACACAAGCCAATCGAGAAGTTAGGCCACTGGTAGAGCCCAATGTGAGTACCATGGCCTCACGGTTGAGATATTTTACTAGGATGAACCCTCCTATCTTCTTGGGATCCAAATTGAATGAAGACCCTCAAGAGTTCTTGGAAGAGTTCTATAAGATAGTAGAGGCTATGAGGGTCACCTCTATTGAGAAAGCCGAGTTGGCTGGGTATCAATTGAAAGATGTGGCCCAACTGTGGTACACTCAGTGGAAGGACAATAGACCTATAAGGGTAGGCCCCATAAGTTGGGAAGTAGTTAAGAAGGCCTTTCTTGATAGGTTTTCTCCCCCGTTAGAAGAGGGAAGTTAAAGTTGAGGAATTCATCAACCTTCACCAAGGAAGTATGAGTGTCCAAGAATACTCCTTGAAATTCACTAACTTGTCCAAATATGCCCCATCTTTGGTTTCTAATCCAAGGGATGAGATGAGCCACTTTGTCACCTATGTATCCAATGCTTTTGAAGAAGAGTGCCGAGCGGCAATGCTCCATGACAACATGGTTATATCAAGGTTGATGGTCCATGCTCAATTATTTAAGGAATGAAGGCTTAGGAAGAAGAATAGAGAGGTAACGAGGACAAGGTCCGATGATGGTAATTCTTCTAAGAATAAGTTTGAAGGTCAAAGTGGACCAAGGTTCAAGAAGAGGTTTTCCAACCAAGGCTCCTCCAATGCTCCAAGACCAAATAAGGATAGGGTGTCTAACCCTAAACCTCAAGGAGGAAATATGGGTGGATCTTCCATGGAGAGACCTACATGTGCCAAGTGTGGTAACAAACATGAGGGGAAATGTCTTGCCGGATACTCAACCCATATCAATTCCCCCTTATCGGATGGCTCCGATCGAGTTAAAAGAATTAAAGGCACAACTCAACGATTTGCTAGAAAAGGGTTTCATTCAACCAAGCATATATCCATGGGGTGCTCCGATATTGTTTGTGAAAAAGAAATATGGTTCCCTTAGGATGTGTATCGATTACCGCAAATTGAACAAGGTCACTATAAAGAATAAGTACCCTCTCCCTAGAATTGATGATTTGTTTGACCAACTCCAAGGGTTGAGTTACTTTTCGAAGATTGACTTAAGGTCGGGCTGCCACCAAATTAGGGTCAGACAGGTTGACATTCCTAAGACGGCCTTCCGAATAAGATATGGTCACTATGAATTCCTAGTTATGTATATTGGTCTAACAAATACCCCGTGGCGTTCATCGATCTAATGAATATTTAGGCAATATCTTGATTCATTTGTGGTTGTCTTTATTGACAATATTTTGATCTATTCGAGGAGTGAGGGTAATCATATGAAGCATTTGAGGATAGTATTGCAATTCCTTAAAGACCACCAGTTATATGCTATGTTTAGCAAGTTTGAGTTTTGGCTAAGGTCGGTTGCTTTCCTTGGTCATATTGTGTCAGGCATCGGTATTGAGGTTGATCCTAAGAAGACAGATGTGGTCAAGATTTGGCCTAGACCTTTAGCTCCTACCGGTATTAGAAGTTTTTTGCGTTTGGCCGGTTACTATAGGAGGTTTGTTGAGGGTTTCTCCTCTATTGCTTCTCCATTAACGGCCTTAACTCAAAACAAAGCAAAGTTTGTGTGGTCAGAAGCTTGTGAGAAAAGCTTCCAAGAATTGAAAGATAGACTTACATTTGCTCTGGTGTTGACCTTACCAGAGGGTACCGATAGGTTCGTAGTATATTGTGACGTTTCTCAAGTAGGTTTGGGATGTGTTCTCATTCAATGGGGTAAAGTGATTGCGTATGCTTCAAGGCAACTCAAGGTACGTGAAAAGAATTACCCGACTCATGATGTCGAACTAGCAGCGGTGGTGTTTTCTTTGAAAGTATGGAGACACTATCTCTATGGGGTACATGTAATTGTGTTTACCGACCACAAGAGTCTTCAATATGTGTTTAGCCAAAAAGATTTGAATATCCGACAAAAGAAGGTTGTTGGAACTTTTGAAGGATTATGACATGGGTGTCCTATACCACCCCGGAAAAGCTAATGTGGTTGCGGATGCCTTAAGTAGATTGTCCATGGGTAGTGTTGCTCATGTAGAAGATGAGAAGAAGGAATTGGCTCGTGATGTGCATAAGTTGGCCCAGTTAGGTGTCCAACTAGTGGATTCCACCAAGGGTGGAGTTGTGGTTCATCATAGTTCTGAATCATCCTTTGTAGTTGATGTGAAGTCTAAGCAACATCTTCATCCTATTTTTATGGAATTGAAAGAGTCGGTTCTCAATAAGTCCATTGCGGTTTTCTCCCAAGGGGGAGATGCGGTGCTTAGGTACCAAGGAAGGTTATGTGTGATGGATGTTGATGGTTTGAGGGAGAAAATTCTAGAAGAGGCTCATGGTTCGTGATATTCTATTCATCCGAGAGCCACCAAGATGTACTGTGACCTATGGGAAGTCTATTGGTGGAATGGAATGAAGAAGGATATAGCGGATTTTGTGTCTAAGTGCCCGAATTGTCAACAAGTCAAGGCTGAACACATGAAACCGGGAGTTTTTCTCCAAGATATAAAGATTCCCACTTGGAAGTGGGAGGAAGTGAATATGGATTTTGTTGTGGGGTTGCCTCATACTCGAAGGCAACATGATTCTATTTGGGTCATTGTTGATAGGATGACGAAATCAGCCCACTTCATTCCCATCAAGGTTACTTTTCGGCAGAAGACTATGCTAAGTTGTACATCAAGGAGGTAGTGAAGTTGCATGGGATTCCTTTGTCCATCATATCGGATAGAGGTACTCAATTCACTTCACATTTTTGGAAGGCGTTTCAACTAGGACTTGGTACCAATGTTAAACTTAGTACCGCCTTCCACCCTCAAATGAATGGTCAAGCGGAACAGACTATTCAAACCTTAGAGGACATGTTGAGGGCGAGTGTGATTGATTTCAAGGGTAATTGGGATGATCATCTTCCTTTGATAGAATTTGCCTACAACAATAGTTACCACTCTAGCATTGCCATGGCTCCATTTGAAGCACTATATGGAAGAAGGCATAGATCTCCAGTTCGGTGGTTTTAGGTAGGTGAGTTTGCTCTAATTGGTCCCGAACTAGTCTATGATGCCATTGAAAAAGTTCGACTCATTAGAGAGAGGTTGAGGACGGCCCAAAGTCGGCAAAAGTCTTATGCCGGCAATCGAAGAAAGGATCTTGAATTTGAGGTTGGTGATTGGGTCTACTTGAAAATATCACCTATGAAAGGTGTGATGAGATTTGGAAAGAATGGGAAACTTAGTCCCCGGTATGTGGGCCCATACCAAATCTTAAAGTGTATTGGGAAAGTTTCTTATGAGGTGGACTTGCCAAATGAGTTGGCTCCGATTCACCCGGTGTTTCGTGTTTCCATGCTCAAAAAGTGTATTGGTGATCCGGTTTCCATCAATTCTTTAGAGGGTTTATGAGTTGATGAAAACTTTTCTTATGAAGAAGTCCTGATTAAGATTTTGGAACGGCAAGTGAAAAAGTTGAGAAATAAGGAAGTAGCTTCTAATATGGTTCTATGGAAGAATAACTTAGTTGAGGGTGCTACATGGGAGGCCGAGGCCAATATGAAGTCCCATTTTCCTCATCTTTTTCCTTCTATTCCTAATCAAACATGAGGTAACTAGTTCCTCTTAAGTTTAGTGCTTGGGAGTTATGTGTCTTGTATGATTTTTCTATGTTGTGCATGTTCTTGTGAGAATTCATGTTTAGTATATATAGAGTTTTCATGATTTACATATTCCTCATGTTGATTTGCATTTTGTATGATGATTGCATTTTTGACTCCCAGGGATGAAATGATGGACATGCTTAATAATGTGTTGTTGAGATGACATGTTGGCTCTATACTATTGTGTTGAGCTTACTTGAGTTGGAGAAGTTAGCTCCTCCCATGCTTATGTGAATTGATGGGTTGCATGCATATTGAGTTAGTACAAGTAGTTCCTACTTTCTTACATTGTTTTGGCCATGTTGTAAAAGGAATTGAGGTTTCATCCTTTTGAAAAAGTACAAGTTGTGAATGGTGCATTTGTTAGTTTTGCACATTTTAGATGTTTATTGCATTATGGGTTGTTAGTCTATAGTATCTAACTTTGTTTGGTGTCTTGGTCATCATTCGGGGACGAATGTTCCCAAGGGGGAGATAATGTTACACCCCGTATATCTAATGACCTAAGCTAGAGTCTAATGTGTAGTCTAGTAGCTTAATAAAGTTAAAACGTAAGGTGAGAGTCTTAAAATAACTTCCCTAACTTAGTACTAAGGTCCTAGTGCGTAAACGTCAAGGCATGGCTCCCACAAGGACCCCCCCCCTCCCCAAGGGTCCTTGATGAGAGCCAAGGGACTACTCTAAAAGCTGTTAAAAAACAACATCATTCACGAGCTATGGACCACAAGGCATGGACTGACTCACTCCCCGTAGATGAGGGTCGTGAGTCCAGCCTTAGCCTTCTCAAAAAGGCCCCAAAACTCCCATGTCCCAGTCCCAATCCACGAGCATGCAGTACGATCCGTGGACAGACTCAAGCCCCTTGGAAGGGTCTCATGAGTTGAGACTTAGTCTCCTCACCAACACCTCGACCCATCCCTCTCTGACCCAAACCACGAGTGACCAGTACGGTCTGTGGTTCAGACCACGCCCCGTGGTCGGGAACTCGTGGATGGGGATTGGGTGGACTGCCTTACATCGTCCATGTGGGGGTAGTTTGGTAAAATCACTAATTAATTAAATAAGGGTAAAATGGTTATTATTAGTTATATTGAGTGTATTAAAGTATTTTAAAGTATTAAACAAATCTTTTAACTCTCATAACTCACAAACTCAAAATCAAAACCACTTCCCTCTCAAAATATTCTCTCTCTAAACTCTGTTGAAGAACAAAGAAGAAGCTCAACATTAGGGTTCAAGCTCCAAGCTTTTCACTCTAATTTTGTGGGAAAACATCAATTAAGGTATGGGGACTTTGATTCATGGAACACTTTTCTCCAGGAAGACTTTCAACTCTTGATTTCAAAATTGGTATATTGTTCAAAAAGTAGGGTTTCTATTCCAACCATGGGTTCTTAGTAAAAATGATTTTATTATGTTAATTGAATTATATTATGGATGATTTGATGTTTAATGGTGATTTTCATTGTAAAATTCCCGTTGAACCCATGAACCCATGAACAACCCCATGACCCCAATTTCAAGTATTGTGATGTGTGTATTGCTGCAAGATGATTACTATGAATTGTGTATATGTGAATTTAGTTATTGAATCTTGTTTTGTTCATGCCTATTGTATTATCTTTAGGTTTAGTTGTGAGACATGATTCATGACCTTGAAAGGGGTAAATTTCTAGGGTTTGTACATGTTGATCGAAGTTGTGTATACGTATTGATTCACTTAGAAAGTAAATCTCCTATGACTAATGCGTAAAGTATGGTATTGTTGAAAGCTTGTTCTTCCCTTACCCTTGTACTTGATGATGCATGAATAGTCTAGGAGGAGGAGGATGTATTGTGTTGATTGAAAGTCTATTTCTCATGAAAACTCTATGAATGTAATGTGAAAGTTCTACCCACACACTAATGTTGATTCTAAGATTGAAAGTACATTCTCACCTTTAATGAATCTGTGAGCTATTTTGATGGATTTTATTGAACGAGCGATAAAGCATTCCTTCACACATGTAAATGCAATTCAAGACTTAATTATGTATATTTTGAGAAATAATGCTTAGAACCTAGTAGATATGGACAATGAAGTAAAGGCCCTCCCGCCAATGCAATATTGAGGGTCATCCAAAGTGAACTATGAGATGGATGCCCCTCTACCAATGCAATAGGGCGGGTTTCTAGAAGCAATCTCCTTATCCTATAACTATTTTCCAAGATAGGACTTAGCTAGTGGATCCACCTAGACGCTAATACATTTAGTCCTACCCTAGGCAGGTAGGACACCTTCTTTCGGTGTGTGGTACACGACAACGGATTCCATATGGTTCACATGGTCTATGTCTGTTATGGCTATTCTTCCCTAAATTAAAGATAATGAATGAGACTTGAACTATACTATGACTTCTTGGTGAGTTTACTTTGTAGGAGTGGGGGTATGGGACTTTACTCCCACATTACACAAGTGGACTTAGTAGGATCTTGTAGGATAGTTCCTTTATATTATGATGAGATTCAAATGCATACATGTGTCTTGAATGGTTAGTTGATATGAATGACTTTCATTGTATTCAAAGTAATGTTCATGACTATTTCCTTATTGGTGACTAATGATTTTAATGAGGTTTAAAGATAATATGCATGACTAAGATAGCTTCAAGGGGGTGCTTAGTAAGGTTGGTATTATGGGATGCCAACCATACATTGCACAAGTGTTCCTTAGAGGTTGCTAAGGTGTTTATATTACCATGTAATGAGTATATATGTGTGATTATGACTTGTGTTGTACATCGTAAATGCATGTTGGTTTCTAAACTTGAGCAAGGCATAATTTTCAAATAAAAATGTCCTTTTTATCATATTTAAGGATTTTATGCATGTTTCCATACTTAGTACATATTATGTGCTAACCCCTTCTTTCTTCTACAGCTTAATGAGTGCAGGTTCCGGCTAGGTGACTTTCACATTCCCTTTGAAGAATACTTGGATTGCTTATATCTAAGTTGTGGTGAGTCCTGAAGTTCGAGGACGGGATTTCCTATTTCTTAGTTCAGTTTGTATCTCGTTTATTGAGACTTTTGTTGATGTAAAGGGCTAAGTCCCAAAATTTGTATTCCTACGTTTTAGATGGTAAATGAGACAAAGTTTAGATTTCCTATTACTTTCTTTTATGAAAAGTGAAGTTGAACTTTGATTGTAAAAGTTTTAAATTTCTGCAATATTTTATGTGTCTTATGTAATGATGATACTAGAGGCTTGTATGAGACCTCTTCGGGGTCAAGTACGCCATGTTACATCTAGGGGGTAGTCCCCGATCGTGACAATCAGATGAAAAATATTTGGTCCCTGACCATAAATCAATTGAAATAAAAATTGATCATAATTTATTAGCCTAATGTATACAATTATTTTTGTATACAATATTGTATTTTAAATCAACACATGAAACATTGTTCTCATAAGCAATGATTCAGCTATTTATCTAAAACATTTCATGTCACATCAGTGTAACAACCCGAGAGCACCCCCCTAGTCGTTACCAGTGTATTCGACCTCGAAGTGGTGTTATACATGCCCTTCACATTCGTCATAGCATGTATCATAGAATAAAATCACGGAAAGTTTAAATTTTTTACTTTGGAAGTTCAACTTCACTTCAAATATGAAAAACAGAATCTAACTACGTCACAATGTACCATCTAGACATAGAAGTATCGAAAATGGGACTTAGCCCTTACATCAATAAGAAGTCTTGAAATAGGAAAGTACAACAATGCCTTTGCAACATAAGAAAATAACTAAACATAGAAGCTAGATCATAGGGTCTTGTCCTCAGACTTGAGGACTCACCAACTTGGGGACAACTCCAAGTGTATTAAGAAGTAAGCTTGAATCCTCAACGGCCCGAACCTAAATGTTTGGGGAAAAGGGGGAAAATATGGGTTAGTACAACACACGCACTAAGTATGGCTAGTATGCTTAAAAAACATTGAAACATGCATAAAAGGACATATAGTCAAAACATGTTTTTTACCAAGTAAATCCAATATGCACACAAAGTAAGCGTCATAATCTAAACCAACATACTATCATCCCAACATGTAGACAACCCAAGAAATACTAGTGCAATGCAAAGAATAGAACCCCATAACCCTATTCAAAGCGAAGTATCACATTAAGCAACTTATTTCATGCATACATTCATAAGATCATATTTCATCATAACTTACCATATTCATAATGATCATACATAACATAACTTCAACATATATAAGTCATAATCATCATAATCATAAGAGAACACTACTACAACCATCTCTTAGGATCCCACAAGTTCAATGTGCAAGAGAAGTCCCATACCCTTCCTTACACTATGTAGAAACCCTTAATAAAGCCCTAGTAAGAGTTCACACCTTTCATACCTTCATTTACTTTTATATTAGGGAAATATTGCAATAACCGACATAAACCATGAGAGCTACATGGAATCCGGTGTTCTACTCCCACACCAAAAATAGAGGGTTAACATTTGCCTAAGGTGTAACCATTCGTACATATCTCTCTAGGTGGATCCACTAAGCTAGAGTCCTATGTGGGCACATAGTTAAGGGTCAAGGAGATTGCTTCTAGAAACCTTAACTTACTAAATGTGGGGGTTTCTATCTCATGAGACAACACATACTATGGATAATTGGGACTTGCTAAATGTGAGGAAACCCATGTGGAGAGTCGGACTTACTAAACGTGAGACCCCCATCTCATTTACATGCCCTTTCAGTGCTAAGCATCTAATTCCCTTTTGTAACCATCTTTAGTCATCACATAACTTCAGATTAGCCTTCAGTAAACTCTTATGTAGACATCTTACCGTAATAGCTCATATGTGTTCGTAACAATCCTTTCACTTTAGAAACACTTAGCAAGGGAGTAAACCTTTCACTTTACATTACCTTATAATCATGAGAACTACCTTTCAATCATATAGCTATCATACAATAACATACATACATGCTTCATAGCTAATTCAAGTGTAGAGGGTTAAGGATGAAGAAACTAGGTCATCAACACCAAAACAACACATTAGGTATAGCATCATTTCAATCTAAGTAATTCACCTTTCATACTTGAGTTCAAAGAAGAACCAACCTTTATACTATCTTGCCCTTTATGGGACATTCATACTTCAATTGCCAAACAATTCATAACCAATACATAATACAAGGTAATTCATGAAGTAATAACATAATCAACATCAATATAAGCAATTGACATAATCCCTTCATAGCCTTCGAGGCTTCATTCAAAGACTCAACCCTAATTTCATAGAAATTATACATAACCTAGGGTAGAATCATCATACAAACATGAATTACGTAACATCACATTCAATTCATAGCCTTCAATTGATATCCAACACAAACTAGGGTTAGAATTACGAAAAGAAGGAGAAACATGGGTCTCATGGGGAATTCTTCAAGAAACCACCAATACAACATAAATTCATTCATAATTATTCATATAACATCAATCTAAGTCAGTTTATAACATCAATTTCACTTTAGAAAGAAGACCCACGTTTTTGGATTGAAACCTAGAAATTGGAGATTTTGAAATTCATCTTGAAGGGGCCTCTTGGGGAAAGGAATCCCAAGAGTAATAAGAAACCATACCTTATTTACGAATTAACCACGAAAATCCGAGTTGAAACCTTGGAGAGTTGGTCTTCTTCTTGAAGCTCCAATGTTCTTCAATGGAGTTCTTGAGAAGAGAGAGAGTAGAGAGAAGGAGGAACTTTAGGTTTTGATCTTTGGGGTTTTGTGTTTGAGTGATAAAAGTGAGGTAAATTTACTTAAAAATCATTATATACCCATCCCCTAAAGTACCCTAAATACCCCTCACTTAGTTGGATTGTTTAATGAGATAAAAATCGATTTATCAAATTCTGCATTTTCGTCGCGGAGCAAGTCCGCGACGCAGAGCTGTTCCCTAAAGATATTTGGAATTAAATTTTGAGACAGTAGAGTTCGTGCCGCGGTAAATTTTAAGACAGTAGAGTCCGTGACACGACCGTGTCGCGAACTAAATTTTTGCTCCTTGGGGGATCTAGTCCGCGACGCGAACCTATTCCCTCCCAGTGCAATTTGCAAGTTGCCTTGGCAGCTTGCTTGGCCAAGGTTGGGGTCCTCTTCGGAATCCCTTAGGGTGGCCCCAGAGTGTAGCATTTGAAAATTTTGACCCTATAAACATATATTTACCTAATTTAAACCTTTTTACAAGATTATGCCATCATACAACACTCCCGAACCTGCCTAAAACCTAAGGACACACCAGAACACATTCTTCTCTAGTTTCCGGACGTCGTGGTCGTTTCTTGACGTTTAGACTTTTACTCTTACAAACCAAGTCAATTGAATTAATTTAGGTTTAGAAACATCATTTTAACTATTTAAGTCATTATTCACAAGGTGAGGCTCTAACTTAAGTCTTAGATATTTCAGGGTGTTACAATCAGTTTAAATATTTATCAATATTATCGAGATAAATTGTTACATATCCTGAAAGTTGTGTTTTTAACTCAATTATCCTACTCACAATTATGTGAATGTCAAACTTCATGTTGACAACAAATGCACATGTGATTATCTTATAGATGCATCTATTTCACATATCACATGGTAGGTGTACGGGCTCATATTCACCTTTTATAATTTCAGAATTTAGGAATTTAATCTCAATATTAGTTCTTCAATATATGTTGAATATTTAATGTTCACATCTTCCGGATGACCGAATCGTTCATGGCACCTAACAAAATTATTTTGTACTAGTAAACTCCAAGTTTACCATGACATGTGTTTTTTGCTTTAGTAAATTTATGATTTACTTTTATGAGAAAATTTTAGATTTACAACTTCGTGAGTAATTTTCAGATTTATTTCTTCTTAATCACTCTACCTTTTTTGATTATTAAATTCTTGGGATAAAAACTCTACATTGTTAAGGCGAAGGGACTTAATATAATTATCAAAAAATTGAGCCAGTAATGATATTATTTGTGCCAATAATTTTACAAACACCAAGTTGTAAGATGATAATAGGCACACATGAGACCATCTTGAAAGAACATCTATTAGGATAATGAAGTACCTAAACAACCCACTAGTTGGGTGAATAGGTCTACAAAAATCTCATGTAGACGTTTCAAGAACGCAAGGGACTCAATCTTAGCTTTCATTAATGATGGTCTCATAATTAAATTGCCTTGATAAGAAGAAGTGAAAGAAAATTTACCAATTAAAACATTATTGAAGTTCTTTAATAGATGTATGTAACACCTCGAATTCAATAAAGGGGGTTGGAGGACTCATGAAGGTGCCCCAGACCTGCCTCGTAGGTTTCCCTCTAATGAAGGCACTGGACTGCCCGTGGTGAGCTTCACGGCCCGTAGTGATGCCCGTAAAACCTTTCCAGAAGCTATCCAGGAGGGCTCCCTTCCCAAGTGCCCTTTTGACAGCCCATAGTAAGCCTCACGAGGCTTAAAAGCTGTCGTGAAGGATGGCCAGTCTTTAGGGGCCACTAACCAAGGACCACGGTGGCCATAATGGGTCTTGGTCCCTCACACGAGTCATGGTGGCTGCCATGAGGTGGTCATGTTAGCTGTTAATCAGGGTATTTTGGGTCTTTTCCTATTTGTTTTAAATCAATACCCATCATTTTCCCTTAAACCCAAAGTCCTATATAAGTGATTTTTAACCCTAAAATAACTCATTCAATTTATTCTCTACTCATTTACCAAAAAGAAGACAAATCTTCCTCTCAAAAATATTTCTCTCTATAGAAAGCTTGAAGAAGAAGGGTTCAACCTAGGGTTTCAAGTCAATACTCCTAATCCTCCATTGAAGGCAAGATCTTGACATTGAGGAATTATAGTTTTCATGAAAAGAGCCATTTCCTTCATGGAGTTCCCAAATTCTCCAATTTACAAAGTTAGAATTCCCTAATTCAGTTAGGGTTTCATTCCATGTCATGAGTTCTTTCAAAATATTGATTTATTTGATTGTTTTATTATCTACCAAGCATGAATTGAGATAATTACATGATTTTACAATGAATTCCCATGAACCATCTCCAAACCATATTTTCTAGATATCGATTATTCAAAGTGGGTTTTTAACTATGAAAGGTGAATTATGGAATCATGTATATTCTTATGGACTTTATGTGATATGATGTAGATTGCTTTGAGAGTAAAAGAATATGTGTTGTCATTGTATTTAATTTTTGTGAAAGGATTGCTCACATATTAATGAAAGGTTTTATCACATGAAGGATTCTAAGGTTGAAAGGTCTTCTCACCTAAAATTAGTCAAAGATAAGTAATTATTCTAATGAAACCTATCTTGGATTGGTTACTTAATTGTACCTTTCCATGGATGACATATGACTTAGCTTGGATCGGCAATATGGCATGTCCTTCTATGGATAATAAAGACAAGTTAAGAAATAACTATTATGTGGGATTTACGCTTAGCACCGAGAGGATATTGGGATGGAAGCTCTCTTGTCAGTAGAGGTCGGGTTTCTAGTGGCAATCTTCTTATCCCATACCTGTCTTCCCCTATAGGATGATTGTCTTAGATAGACATTAGTGTGTGGATCCACATAAGCTAGAAGTTCATGGTCTTACCTTGGAAAGTACGACACCCCTTTTTGGTGTGGGGCAGAGACTAGATTCCGTGTTGATAGCTCACATGGTCTTATATTCTCCCACAATAATGAACTAAGGCTACTCTAAGAAGTATCTCACATGCGTTCTAAGATGATGTTAATTGCATTGACCTTGTTTTATGTCTTTCGTCCTCAACTTCTTTAATATTCATGATTTATATTGGTCATTGCACTTTATGAAGATGTCCCCTTTTAAGCATGTTTTCAAATATTTTATGCATGGCTATCATACTTGGTACATATTTTGTACTAACGCATACTCTTTCATACATTTCCTAAAATGTAGGGTCCGACCTTACAGATTCGCACTTTCGTGGCTAAGGATCGCATATAGAAGATTGAAAATTTGGTGAGTCCTCATATTCCGAGGACCGAGCTTGATTTCCCTTTTGTCTTTACTTTCAGTTTTGGAACTTGATGTATAGGCTACGCCAGATGAACTCTTATGTGCTAGATAGCTTTGAGACAATGTTTAGATTTCTACTTTACTTTATAAATTTTTTTATGTTGAAATAGTCTTTAAAATATCGTTATTATATTATCTTGTATGATGAAAGCTTAGTGGCTTGTATGGTGCCGCTGAGGGTCTTATATGCCATGTTACGCCTAGGGGCTACTTTGGTCATGAAAAACTTTGTATCAAAGCACAAGGTTTAAAAAGGCCCTAGGAAGTCTAATAAGCCACGTCAAGTAGAGTTTTGTTCATGAGTGTGAAGCGCACCATATTTATAAATGAGATGTTATAAGATGTTTAGGAAACTCAACTTCTTTTATTACTCTGAAGTTGTCTAATAGAGCTTGACTCTATAATGTCTCTCTCCTAATCCTTATCCGATGCTCTACAGGATATGGCCACTCGAAGGGTATATTCTAGAAGGAATGCGGGAGAGAATGAGAATTAAGAGGCTCCTCCTCAAGCTCCTCAAGTTCCAGTTGATCCTTTGGCCGAGCAAGTGACTAATGTGAAGTTTAGGGCTGATTTTCAAGTGTTGGCTCAAGCCATGACGGCCCAAGCAAATAGGGAGGTTGTGGCTCCCATTATCCCAAATTTTGGTACAGTGGATTTTAGAGTGAGGGACTTCACTTGAATGAATCCTATGGAGTTCTATTGATCTAAGGTGAGAAAGATTCTCAAGAGTTCATTGATGAGGTTTCCAAGGTGTTGATGATCATGGGAGTGATGCTGGTGGAAAAGGTGGAATAGGCCGCTTATCAACTTAAGGATGTTAGTCACGCATGGCTCAACCAATGGAAAGAAGGGAGAGAAGAAGATGCAACTCCTCTTGATTGGGAAAAATTTAAAGTTGTTTTCCTTGATAGGTTCTTTCCCCTTGAGATGAGGGAGGTAAATGTGCTTGAATTCATCAAACTTAGTCAAGGAAATATGAGCGTGAAGGGATATGCTTTGAACTTCACAAAATAGTCTCGATATGCTCCCACTATGATTGTCGATCCTAGGGCAAGGGTGAGTAAGTTTGTTTCGGGTGTGTCCGAGATGGTAGTTAAGGAATGTTGTACCGCTATGTTTATCAATGATATAGACATTTCTCAACTCATGGTTCATGCTCGAGAAATAGAACATGAGATACTTAAGAAAGGGTCTAGGGAGGCAAAGAGGGCCAAGACTGGTGATGGTAACTTCTCACACTCAAAGACTGGTGGACATGGTCGTCCTAAGTTCCAACAAAGGTTTTTCGACCAAGATTCCTCCAATGCTCCTCCTAAGTTCAATAAAGATAGGGTGTCTAACTCTAAGCCTCAAGGAGGGAATGGTAGTGGATCTTCATTGCCTACTTGTGTTTGGTGTGGAAGAAAACATGATGGCAAATGTTTAGCTGGCATGGATGGTTGCTTTGGTTATGGTAAAAGTGGTCATAAGATGAGGGATTGCCCGATGCTTAGGGCTAAATGAGGAGAGGGTACGCAAGCTCCTTTGAGTGGTTCAGGTTTCAATGCTTCCGAGCAAAACTGATTCTATGCACTTCTGACTCGTGATGAACAAGAGGTTTCTCCCGATGTGATTACATGTATGTTGAAAGTCTTCCAACTTGATGTTTATGCCTTACTTGACCCCGCTGCTACCTTATCTTTTGTGACGCCATATGTGGCTATGAGACTTGATATTCTTCTGGATGTGTGGTTAGATAATTTTTCTGTCTCTACTCATGTTGGTGATTTTGTTGTGGCTAAGAAGGTCTATAAAAAGTGTCATGTATCCTTGTCCCATAGAGTAACTCATGTTGACCTAATAGAGCTTGATATGCTAGATTTTGAAGTTATCCGTGGAATGAATTTGTTGCATGCACGTTATGTTTTTGTTGATTATGGAACCCGTGCAGTCAAGTTTTAGTCTCCAAAGGAACCTATCCTAGAGTGGAAATGGGGAAATTATATGCCTAAGGGTTAGTTCATTTCTTGTCTTAAAGTTAGAAATATGATTTCAAAGGATTTCATTTACCATCTAGTTAGGCTGAGAGATATAGATTTCGAGACCCCTACTCTTAAGTCGGGCCCCATTGTAAATGAGTTTCCATAAGTATTTACAGATGATCTACTTGAAATTTCCTCCCGAAAGTGGAATAGACTTCGGTATTGACCTTTTCCCAGATACGCAACCTATTTCTATTCCTTCTTACCGTATGGCTCCGGCTGAACTTAAGGAACTAAAGGAGCAATTGAAAGATTTGTTGGATTAGGGTTTCATCTGACCAAGTATCTCTCTATGGGGTGCTCAAATTTTTTTTGTTAGAAAGAAAGATGGTTTGCTTCGTATGTGCATTGACTACCAGCAATTGAACAAAGTTACTATTAAAAATAAGTATCATCTCTCAAGGATAGATAATTTGTTTGACCAACTTCAACGAGCAAGCTACTTCTCGCAGATTGACCTCCGGTCGGGATATCATGAATTGAGGGTAAAGGAAAATGACATTCTGAAGACAGCTTTTCGAACTCGCTATGGTCATTATGAGTTTTTAGTGATGTTGTTTGGTCTGACTAATATTTCGACGGCATTTATGAATTTGATTAATAGGATGTTTAAACAATACCTTGACATGTTTGTCATAGTGTTCATTGAATAAATATTGGTCTGTTTGAGGAGTGAAGACGAGCATACCAATCATTTGAGGATTGTGTTACAAGTCCTGAAGGATCAACAACTCTTTGCGAAGTTTAGCAAATATGAGTTTTGGCTAAGGTCTGTGGCTTTTCTTGGGCATATTGTGTCCAGTAAGGGTATTGAGCTAGATCCTAAGAAGACGGATGCAGTCAAAAGTTGTCCTAGACCTCTAACCCCTTCGGATATTATGAGTTTCTTGGGTCTAGCCAATTACTATAGGAAGTTTGTTGAAGGATTATCTTCTATTGCTTCTCCATTGACAGCATTGAATCAAAAGAAGGTTAAGTTCTTATGGTCCGAAGCGTGTGAAAAGATTTTTCAAGAATTGAAGGATAGACTTACTTCGGCTCCGGTGTTAACATTACCGGAAGGGACATATGGTTTTGTCATTTATTGTGATGCCTCGAGAAATGGGTTAGGATGTGCCTTTATGCAAAATGGAAAAGTAATTGCCTATGCTTCAAGACAACTTAAGAATCATGAAAAGAATTATCTGACCCATGACCTTAAACTAGCGGTAGTTGTTTTTGCCTTAAAGATTTGGAGGCATTATTTGTATGGTGTTCATGTGTATATATTTACCGACCACAAGAAATTACAATATGTGTTTAATTAGAGAGATCTAAATCTTCGCCAAAGAAGATGGATTGAATTGTTGAAAGACTATGACATGAGTGTTCTCTATCACCCAGTAAGGAAAATGTGGTGGTGGATGCTCTTAGTCGATTATCGATGGGTAGTGTTTCTCACATTGAATATAATAAGAAAGAGTTGGTTCGATATGTTCATAGATTAGCCTGATTAGGTGTTCGGTTTGTCGACTCTACCAAGGGTGGTGTGGTGGTTCACATTGGTTCAGTCTTTCGTGACTAATGTGAAGGACAAGCAAGGTCTTGATCCGATTTTGGTTGAATTAAATGAAGCGGTGCTTTAGAAGTCCTTGGAGACTTTGTCTAGGGGGAGAGATGGTGTGCTTCGACATCAAGGTCGTTTATGTGTTCCTTATGTTAATGACTTGAGAGCAGATCTTTTCAAAAGCCCATAGTTCTCGATATTCCATACATCTGGGAGCCACCAAGATGCACCATGACTTGCGGGAGATCTATTGGTGGAATGGTATGAAGAAAGATATTGCAGAATTTGTGGCTAAGCTCCCCAATTGTCAACAAGTGAAAGTTGAGCATCAAAAGGTGGGAGGTTTATCCCAAATATTAGCATTCCTACTTGGAAGTGGGAAGACTTTAACATGGACTTCATTGTTGGGTTTCCTCGCACCCTACGACAACATGACTCGATTTGGGTTATTATAGATCAGATGATGAAATCGGCTCATTTCATTCCCGCCAAGCTTTCTTATTTAGCGGAGGACTATGCCAAGTTGTATTTGAAAGAAATGGTAAGGTTGCATGGAATGCCCTTATCCATTATCTTCGATCATGGTAAGAAGAAAGATCAGATGCGCCTTATCCGCTATTTTTTATTTGAATAGAGCTTAGGTACAACGAACTAGAATTCCACCTAATTAACTTCTCAGTTTAGGATAATCCTCTAAAAGGGTCTTGGTACTCGTGTTAAGCTTAGTACTACCTTTCACCCACTCATCGATGGGCAAGCGGAGCGTACTATACAAACTTTGGAAGATATGTTGAGAACGTACATAATTGACTTCGAGGGTAATTAAGATGATCACTGGCCTTTGATTGAGTTTGCCTACAATAATAGTTACCACTCAAGTATGGTTATGGCTCCATTTGAGGCCATATATGGTAGGAGGTGTAGATCTCCAAGAGGTTGGTTTGAGGTGGGTGAAATTGCCTAATAGGTCTCGATTTGGTACATTAGGCTATAGAGAAATTTTGACTTATTAGAGAAAGGTTGAAAATGGCTCCAAGTCAACAAAAGTCCTATGCCGAAGTTAGAAGGAGAGATCTTGAGTTTGATATTAATGATTGGGTCTATTTGAAAGTTTCACCCATTAAGGGTGTAATGAGGTTTTGCAAGAAAGAAAAGCTTAGTCCCCGATATGTGGGCCCATATCATATTTTGAGGTGAATTGTAAAGATTGCTTATCAACTTGCATTGCCTAATGAATTGGCATTAGTATATCAAGTTTTCCATGTCTCAATGTTGAAAAAGTGAGTTGGAGATCCAACATCTATAGTCCCCTTAGAAGGGTTGGAAGTTAAGGAGAATCTTTCTTATGAGGAAGTTCCGGTTGAGATTTTAGACCGGCAAGTTAAGAAGTTGAGAAACAAAGAAGTTGCATCCGTGAAAGTTCTTTGGAGGAATCAGTTAGTTGAGGATGCTACTTGGAGGCCGAGGCCGATATGATGTCCCGTTATCCTCATTTTTTTCCCTCAGTCCCTGTTCAAGCTTGAGGTATTTAGTTCCTCATGGTTTACTCAGTAGGTATCATGTGTCTTAGATATTCCCATGATTTCCTCATCCAGCATGTTCGTGAAAAGCATAAATTTTGAGAAAATGAGTTAGGTTGATTGATTTCAACATGTTTATGTGTATTTGAGTATGAGATGTATATACACTTCAGAATGTGATGCATTAAACACGCTTTTTCTTGGAGTTCATATTTCCTCCTCGGATATGCGTAATTATGTGATGTCATGAATGTTTGGGCTGATAGGATAGAGTTCTTCTCTCCATCTGATGTTTTTAATCTCATTAGAGGTTGAATGTTCCTAGGGGGGAGATAATGTAACACCTCGAATTCAAGAAAGGGGCTAGGGAGGGTCAAGTGGGCAACTCACAATCCCAAAAGTGGACCATGCAACTCCTCACCAAGCCCAAACGGGCCATGAAGAGGACCATTGTTTGTCGGAGGGCTCGTGAAGGTACCCTAGACCTGACTCGCTGGTCTCCCTCCCATGAAGACAGTGGACATCCCATGGTAAGCTTCACACCCTATAGTGGTGCCCGTAAACCCTTTCCAGAAGTTGTCCAGGAGGGCTCCCTTCCCACGAGCCCTTTTGACGGTCTGTGGTAAGCCTCACGAGGCATGAAGACAGTCGTGAAGGATGGCCAGTGTTCAGGGAACACTTACCAAGGACAACAGTGGCCATAGCGGGTCGTGGTCCCTCACACGAGTCATATAGGCTGCCGTGAAGTGGTCTCATCAGTTGTTGATCTGGGTCTTTTGGGTATTTTCCTATTTGTTTTAAATCAATACCCCATTATTTTCCCCTTAACCGAAAGCCCTATATAAGTAAATTTTAACCCCGAAATAACCCATTTAATTCATTCTGTACTCATTTACCAAAAAGAAATCAAGTCTTCCTCTCCAAAATATTTCTCTCTCCAGAAAGCTTGAAGAAGAAGGGTTTAACCTAGGGTTTTGAGTCAAGATTCCTAATCCTCCATTGAAGGAAAGCTCTTGGTATTGAGGTATGATAGTTTTCATCCCTGGATCCCATTCCTCCATGGAGTTCCCAAATTCTTTAAATTACAAAGTTAGAATTCCCAATCAAGTTAGAGTTTTCTTTCTTACCGTGGGTTCATTTAAATATGATTTATTTGATTGTTTTATGATCTATCAAGCATGAATTTAGCTAATTACGTGATTTTATGATGAATTCCCATGAACCCATGTTTTCTGGATATTGATGATTGAAAATGGGTTTTGAACTATTAAAGATGAATTATAAAATTATGCATGTTCTTATGGAATTGATGCAATATGATGTAGACTTCTTTGAGATTAAAAGCATGTGTTGTCATTGTAGTTAATTAATTTGAAAGGATTGCTCATATAACTACTCATGCATGAATGTGAAAGGTTTTCTCACATGAAGGATTCTAAGGTTGAAAGGTCTTCTCAACTAAATTAAATAAAAAATTAATACCTATTCTAATGAAACCTATCTTGGATTGGTTAGTTAATTGTACCTTTCCATGGATGACATCTGACTTAGCTTGCATTGGCAAGCTGACGTGCTGTTTCATGGATAATAAAGGCAAGCTAAGAATATAACTATTCTTTGGGATTTACGCTTAGCACTGAGAGGATATTGAGATGGTAGCTCTCCCATTAGTAGAGGTTGGGTTTCTAGAAGCAATTTCTTTATCCCATACTTATGTGCCCCCATTGGATGATTTTCTTAGATAGACATTAGCTAGAGGATCCAAATAAGCTAGAAGTTATTGGTCTTACCTTGGAAAGCGGGACACCCATTTTCGGTGTGGGGTAGACACTGGATTCTGTGATTATATCTCACATGGTCTTATATGTCGGTTAAAGGTAAATCTCCCACAATAATGAACTAAGGTTACTTCAAGAAGTATCTCACATGTGACTTAAGATGATGTTTATTTGCATTGACCATGTTGTATGACTTATGTCTTCTAGTTCTTTTACATTCATGATTTTGCTTGGTCATTGCACTATATGAAAATATCCTCTTTCTCATGTGTTCAAATGTTTTAAGCATGGCTATCATACTTGGTACATGTTATTTAGGAACGCATACTCTTGCCTACAATTCCCTAAATATAGGGACCGACATTACAAATTCACGCTTCCGTGGCTAGGATCTGATATAGAAGATTGAAGTTTGGTGAGTACTCACAGTCCGAGGACGGAGATTGATTTCCCATTTGTCTTTACTTTCAGTTTTGGAACTTATTGTACGGGCTATTCCCCGATAAACTCTTATGTACTAGATTACTTTGAGACAATGTTTACATTTCCATTTCCTCTATAAAACTCTTATATATTGAGACTGTCTTTTAAAGCTATTTAGTTATTATCTTTTATGATGAAAGCTAAGATGCTTGTATGGGGCCTCTCGTGGTCTTATACGCCATGTTACGCCAAGGGGCTACCTTGGGTTGTGACAAACTTGGTAATTAGAGCACAAGGTTTATAATGGTCTTAGGAAGTCTCATAAGCCCTGTCGAGTAGAGTTTTGTTCATGAGTTTGAAGGGCGCCACATTTATGAATGAGAGGCTATAAGATGCTTAGGAAACTCTACTTCTTTCATTACTCTAAAGTCGTGCGATAGAGTTTAACTTTATAAGGTCTCTCTCCTATTTCTTATTCAATGATCTACAGGATATGGCTACTCAAAGAGAATATGATAGAAGGAATGCGGGAGAGAATGTAGAATGAGAAGCTCCTCCTCAACCTCCTCCAGTTTCGGTCGACCCTTTGGCTGAGCAAGTGACTAATCTTTTTCAAGTATTGGCTAAAGAAATGACGGCCTAAGAAAATAGGGAGGTTGCATTATCGTGAACCTAAATTTGGGTACGGCGGCATCTAGAGTGAGGGATTTCACTAGAATGAATCCTCCGGAGTTTCATGGTTCTAAGATTGAGGAAGACCATCAAGAGTTCATTGATGAGGTTTAATGGATGTTGATGATCATAGGAGTGACACCGGTGGAAAAGGCCGAATTGACCGCTTACCAACTTAAGGGTGTTGCTCAAATATGGTTCAACCAATGGAAAGAAGGGAGAACAGCTGATGGGGGTCTTCTTAATTGGGAAAAGTTAAAAGTTGCTTTCTTTGATAGGTTCTTTCCCCTTGAAATGTGGGAGGCAAAGGTTCTTGAATTCATAAACCTTCATCAACAAAATATGAGTGTGAAGAAATATGTTTTAAAGTTCAAACAATTGTCTAGATATTCTCCTATTATGATTGTCGATCCTAGGGCAAGGATGATTAAGTTTGTTTCGGGAGTGTCCTAGATGGTAATCAAGGAATGTCATATCGCTATGCTTATCAATGATATGGACATTTCTCATCTCATGGTTCATGCTTAATAAATCAAAGAGGAGAAACATAAGGAAAGGTCTAGGAAGGCAAAGAGGGCTAAGACCATTAATGGAAACTTCTCGCATTCAAGGTCCGATGGGAATGGTCATTCTATGTTTTGACAATGGTTTTCAAGCTATGGTTCATCCAATGCTCCACCTAAGCCTCAAGTACGAAATAGTAGTGGATCTTCATTACCTATGTCTACTTGTGCTAGTTAGGGAAGGAAGCACAACAGTAAGTTCTTAGGCAGCACGGATGGTTGCTTCAATTGTGGTAAAAGTGGTCATAAGATAAGGGATTGGATGATGCTTATAGCCAAAGGAAGGGAGGGTACTCAAGCTCCTTCTAGTGGTTCGGGTTCTAATACTCCCAAGAAAAACCAATTCTATGAAATTCAAACTCGTGGTGAATAAAAGGATTCTCCCGATGCGGTTACCAGTATGTTGAAAGTCTTCCAACTTGATGTTTATGTTTTACTTGACCCTGGTGCTACCTTCTCTTTTGTAACGCCCTATGTGGCAATGAGGTTTGATATTCTTTCGGATGTGTTGTTAGGTCCTTTTACTATCTCTACTCCTGTTGGTGATTCTGTTGTGGCTAAGAGGGCTATAGAAAGTGTCTCGTCTCCTTATCCCATACAGTCACTCTTGTTGATCTTGTAGAACTCGATATGCTAGATTTTGATGTTATCTTTGGTATGGATTGGTTGCATTCATGTTATGCTTCTATTGATTGTGCAACCCGTGTAGTCAAGTTTAAGTTTCAAAATGAACCCATCCTAGAGTAGAAAGGGGGAAATTCTATGCCTAAGGGTTAGCTCGTTTCTTGTCTTAAAGCTAGAAATATTATTTTGAAGGGTTGCATTTACCATCTAGTCAGGGTGAGGGATATAGATTCTGAGACTCCTACTCTTAGGTTAATCCCCGTTGTAAATGAGTTTCCAAAAGTGTTTCCGGATAATTTACCCAGTATTTCTCCCGAAAGGGAAATAGACTTTTGTATTGACCTTCTCCCAGACACGCAATCTATGTTTATTCCTCCTTATCATATGGCTCCAGTAGACCTTAAAGAGTTAAAGGAGTAGTTGAAAGATTTGTTGGATAAGGGTTTCATCCGACCAAGTATCTCTCCATGGGGTGCTCCAGTTTTGTTTGTTAGAAAGAATGATGGTTCGCTCTGTATGTGTATTGACTACCGGCAATTCAACAAAGTTACTATTAAGAATAAGTATACTCTTCCAAAGATAGATTATTTGTTTGATAAACTTCAAGGAGTAAGTTACTTTTCTAACATTGACCTTTGGTCGGGTTATCATCAATTGAGGGTGAAATAAGATGACATTCCAAAGATGGATTTTCGAACTCGGGATGGTCATTATGAGTTTTTGGTAATGTCGTTTGGTTTGACTAAAGCTCCGGCGGCGTTTATGGATTTAGTGAATAGTTTGTTTAGACAATACCTTGCCATTCTTGTGATTGTGTTCATTGATGACATACTGATCTATTCGAGAAGTGAAGACAAGCATACCAATCATTTGAGGATTGTGTGGCAAGTCCTCAAGGACCAACAACTCTTTGCAAAGTTTAGTAAATGTGAGTTTTTGTTAAGGTCTGGGGCTTTTCTTGGGCATATTTTTTCTGGTAAGGGTATTGAGGTAGATCCTAATAAGACGGATGTTGTCAAAAGTTGGCCTAGACCTCTAACCCATTCGGATATTAGGAGTTTCTTGGGTCTAGCAGGTTACTATAGAAGGTTTGTTGAAGGGTAATTGGGATGATCGCTTGCCTATGATTGAGTCTGCCTATAATAATAGCTATCACTCAAGCATTGGTATGGCTCCATTTGAGGACATTTAAACTACCAAAACGAAGCCCTAAATGAGTTGAAATCTCGGACTCATCAACACCCCCAACTTAAACTTCTGCATGTCCTCAAGTAAAGCTCAAGATCAATCGGTTTAACAAGGATGTCTACAAACAGTGTTGCTTAAGACTCAACATGAATACACACAAAAGGTTCAAACTACACATACAATGCTCAATTGTACACTCAAAGATTCAAATTGAGACTCACTATTATCAAGTGTACTCAAGCTCACAATGCTTGCTTCAAATGCAAGCTCAAGCTCAGCAAAGGTACTCAAATTCCCTCGCAACAAAGATGATTCCACAACCACACAAAATTTCTCAAAAATTTAAGGTCACGGAATCACATACAACTCTCACACTCAAAAAGGTGAACACATGCATGACTCCACCCATAGGCTTACCCTTATTTTCTAATCAACATTTGTTTCAGCTCACTCAAGATCACAAAGGTCTTTTTGAGGCTTGTAATGGGGTTGAGTTCAAAGGTATGGTCATTTAGGCTTAGTGGCTTCTACGTTCATGAAATATGGCCTGAAAATCATTTTTTGTCCTTCTATTTCACATTCAAACATGTTCATAAACCACCCTATTATTCAACTAAACATGAGTCACCGGATACCCCATTTTTTCACTATTTTAACACACTTTATTTCACAACTTTTTCTCTGTTTCAGTCTTTTTCTTTTCTTTCTTCTTTTTTTCTCTTCTTTTTTTTTTTACATGGAGGGGTTCTATCTTTTTCAAAACAATCCATCAAAAGGGGAATTTTTCACACTTCTTGACTTTCCTTATTTTTCACCACACCCCCAACTTAGGCTTTTGTCCTAAGTTAGCTATTCAAACAAACCAATGCTTCATGAAGGTTATGGGTGATGGGATAAAGAGGTCAAAGTTGTTCATATTTCTTCCAAAGAAAATGATAGGTTCAAAAGGTGCCAAACAAGGTTCACACTTCTCACAAGGTTGGCCACAAAGAGGTATATTGGCAAATTTGTTCACTCTTCAAAACTTTTGCCTAAGATCATTTCAATTGCTTGCTTCACTTATTCAATCAGACCAACGGGGCAAATTCTAGGTGTCATCAAGCATAATGTTCAAGACAACCTCACGACACAAGGCATTGATACAATTATCAAACAAGACTCCACACTTTCTAGCTAGAGTGCAATGTTCATCATAATAGACTTAATCGACAATCCGCTAGTCACAATGAGATGCTAAAAGTTCACATATTGCCTATGTAACTTAGTTTGCCTCATCGTAGCCGCGCATTCATTTCGTTCAATTAAGAGCACTATTCAAGTCATCAGTATAACTAATATTCACAAAACTGCCCGCAAGAGGTAGGTATGGGAATACATCACCCCCACCAACAAAATACGCAGTTTTCCTCAACTGCAACTAAAAATAGCAACAGTCTAAAAAATAATAGAGAAGGAGATAAGAAGATCATCATGCCAGGCTAGGCCTGGGTGAAGTCTACATACCAGTCACTCCCTCTGTCCGGGCATCAATGTTCGGTGTCTCAGCATCCTTGGCTCCACTGGAACCCACCATAGATGCATCCTGAAGCGATGTCTGCCTAGCCGTCTCAAACATGGCACCTTTCAAGTCATCCAAATCCTCATAGACTATCTCCTCACGAACACCAAACTACTCCGTATCTGTCTCAGCCTCGAACTCAGCAACAACATCATCAACTCTAGTCTCATCTCCAGTAGTAGTTGGAGGCACCTCTAAACAAGCTAGAATATATGCATTCGGCATGTCAGGAATATTCACCGTCCCAAACATCATCGACATGTCAGTGGACTTCAGGTCATCCACATATCTACACAGCCCAACAATAATGGCCTTCAAGGCCATCACAACATCAGTAGCACCCTGTCGCTTCTCACTCTTCTCCACTGTCACAGTCAGGGCATCCAAGGCCAACTTGTGGCCCTCAATTTGAACACTATGCTCCCTCATCTCAACCTTAATAGGGGCTAAGGCAGCAACAATAGCCCACGCTACAACAAATGCAGCTAAATAATGTTTTAAAGTCAATTATTAATGGCATTTGTCCTTTTGCCAGTAATAGTTTAGCCATTTAACGACAAACAGTCTGACCTTTAATGAAAATTACTTGAAAATTCTAATACATACAACCTAATTCCTTTCAATTAAATAAAATTCCCAAATTCAATTTCATTCCCAAATTCTAAAAGGCTCGTCACTCTTTTCCATTCCATCTGAAGCGATAGCCTTGAGATTCACCATAGTGCTCGAGAGCTCTAGAAATCTCTTTGAACCACCAACAAGCCTTCTTCCATGGCTATGTATGACATATTCCAAACTGAAGCACTGATTTTTTTTATCCTTTGAGTTTTCTTGCTATTCTACTTCCAACCGGTAATATCTCTGTCATTAATTTTCTTCTAAATTTTAGCAACCTACTGATGAATATCGATCAGATTTTTTTTATTTGATCTCTGTTTATCACTAGTAATGAATACATGCAAGTGCTATCAGCCTATAAGCTAATAAATATACCTTTCATCTATAATTTTCTTATAATTTGGTTTAAATTCTTTTATAAGATAAGGAATGTTAGTAGATTCGCAAAGTGTTCGAAAAAATATCTAGAAAAACTTGATCTACTACTCTTTCAATTTTTAGTTTCTTTTGTTGTAATGTTGGAATTTTTTTCATGACCTGAGAGTACCCCCTAGTCGTAACATGGCATACTCGACCCCAAAGGGGTCTTATACAAGCCACATAGTCATCCATTTCAAAGAATCTACTAGACGTGGCTTGTGAGACTTGATGATAAAAACCATTTCCAAAATCATATGCTCTGATACGATGTTTCTCATGACCCGAGAGCACCTCCTAGTCGTTACATGGTGTACTCGATCCCGAAGGGTTCTCATACAAGCCACATAGTCGTTCATTGCATTTAAAAATGATAACAGTGCGGAATTAAAAAACTTATTTAAATCCAAACATTCAAACTTCATTAAAACAACTTTAAAAAGACACAAAGGAAGTCTAAGTCTGACATGGCCGTCTTAACAATGTACTTGAAAACTAAAGTAGGGACACGGCCCATACAATCGAAAACACTAGGATTGTCTATTACACGAATAAAAACAAAACTTCAAAAAGACACTTGTCCTCGGTCAATGAGGACATACCACTCTTAGCCTTGGAGAAGACTCAATCCAAGATCTTCAATCTAGATGGAAGAAATCGCTTGCCGGAACCTACACTTGTAGTTGAAAAGGGAAATATGGGTTAGCACACAAAGATGTACTAAGTATGATGACCATGACAAAAACATGCCTTAAAAGGGTCATTTTAGTTAGAAACCATGTATTATGTCACTTTTTAGAAACATCATGTACAATAGCATAAAAGACAATCAAGTCAAGTAACAACATCATACAAGTCAGAGTATAATGACAATATCAACAAGAAAACCTTTACCTCCACCTTAGACTTTAACTTTTAAATGACCCTTATATTATACCTTGTGCAATAAATGGATGGCGTGCCTTACCACCATCCACACCAAGGCACCACATCAAAGCCACCAAGAGTGAACTAACCATTCCTTCCTTTTTACCTTTGCACAATATCCATACAAAAGAGACATATCATTTCATAAGGCATGGCAAGGGAAAATAACTCATAATATAACCCCAAGTATAGCATACATATCATATTAAGCATTTAAGAGCAAACATTTCTTAATAACTTCATTTAGGACACATTCATGTCATAGACATTAAGATTTAGAGAAACTCACTATGACCCTCTCAAAGCCTACTCGTGCAATGTATAGGTAGCATCCCATACTACTAGCTTTCTGTGTAGAACCTGTCAAGAACCCACAATGAAATCTCACATGATAAGAAGTAAACGTTAACCGACATAGACCATGAGAGCTTGTCATAGATTTCAGTGTCATAAGTCCCCACACCGTAAAGAGGTGGTCTACTATCCTAAGGAAGACCGGTTCATATAGGTTAGGTGGATCCACTAGCTAGACCTATGCGGACACATAGCTTATGGGTTAAGGTAGACGATCATTGAAACTCATGCCTAACTTTGAGGGAGTTTCAATATAACCAAATTGACTCGGTGGTTAGCCTACATTCCCATAGAATAGTTTATTACCTTGACATTATCAAATATGAGGGGTGCCATTGGCCTACCGACTCCAATTTGTTCATTAACACATGAAAGGGTGCCTTAAGCCTACCTATTCAAAGTACCTTTAGAAAAGCTCATTAACTCCTCTTGAAAGGGTGACACAGGCCTACCTGTTCAAGGCTCATCATTCACCTTCATTAGTGGAAGGGTACCCTAGTCCTACCGTTCCCAAGGTTCATTATTAACATGTGTGGATGGGTGACACTAGCCTATTGATCCAACGATTCAACAATAAAGAATACACTTATTTTCACAAGAAGAGATGCATAAGCTCTACCAATTCGAGATATACTATATATCGAAGAACCCTTCATATTCTATCATCAACATTCATAAGTGTCACATTGAGAAAATAGCCTTTCAATAATAATACATTTACATTCAAAACATGATCACAATAGGTTCATTGAACTCCCATTCAAACACACAATATCATGTCAACACTTTAACTTATCATACTATGCCTTCAAGGCCATGATCACAATGCACATAATAAGGAAACACCTCCGTCATTCAAGTGGATCAATACACAAGGTAAGTAAACACCTCCACCTTTTAAATGGATCAACAATTCATAAACAATTCTACTTTAACTTGTAATTAGGTCACAACTTGCCCTTTCAAGGCCATGATTACAAATCATCAATACACCAACAATTTACCATAATTAAGACATATATAATGATACAATCCAATAACCCAAAGCAATTAAGGCATATTTCAATCATAAGCTTTCATAATCATCAAACCCACTTCATAAAAGCACAGTTTAGGAATTTAGAGTAATCATGGGTTCATGGAGTATTTTCACCATAAATCATCAATTAAACACAAATAAAATCAATATATAACATTATAAACCATTTGAAATCATTTGCAAGAACAACCCATAAGATAGAGTAAAACCCTTGGTTTTCATGAATTGAAAAGCTTCGAAAACTTCTTTGAAATTGACTCTAGGGTGTAGACTAACCCTAGATGAACGATCACCATACCTTTTACTAACATTTCCCCACGATATTTGATGAAAAGATCTTTGAATCCAAACCCTAGCTCCCACTTCTTCTTCTTCCTTGAGTTTAAGAGAGAAATATTGAGAGAGAAGAACTTTGGGGGTTTTGATTTGGGTCTTGGAGAAATTAGGAGTAAATAAAGGGTTTTAAGACTTAAAGCTATTTATATTTATTAAAACATCAAAACATATTCACTTAAAAACACTTAAATTGGGCAGCCCCGTCAGGGACCAAGGGCACTTTGACGGTCCGTGAAGGAGGACCACGACCCGTGGTGGTACCCATGATTCTCTAGGCAGTAGCTCCATTTTGTGACCAAGCCTCCACCAGGCCAAGTAACCTTTATGGCCACTCCTACGGGCCATGATCAAGACCACTGGCCGTGAAGTGGTCCGTCGAACTTGGCCAGTAGTTTGGCCAAGCTGGCTTGCTTGCCATGCCACCAAGTAACCTTCAAAACTACTTCTACAGACCGTGGTCAAGGTCACTTACCGTGAAGTGGTGCGTGGTCATGAGGCAGTGCTTGGCCAAGGTTGGGCAGCCTTGGCCTTTGTCTTAGGCCTTTCCCCCTTTTCTTGGCACAATCCCTTGCAACCCTTAACCAACATCAAAATCCCTTCAACTATGGAGTCTAACACGTACCTTGACGTTAACCCTCACGATTAGGCTCTAGTTAATCCTACCATTTTACGGGTCATTACATTATCCCTCACTTCGGAACATTCCTCCTTGAATGAAATTTTAAACACTTTTAAGGGAAAAACAACTCAAGACTAGCAGCCCAACAATCAAGACATATCAAGATAATGCATATAACATAGGAGGAAACATCAACTCCACATCAATAAGCTCAATGCAATACAAGAAACTAGGGACTACATCTACAACCTCATTTTGCACAAAACATTAGCATTTATCATTTAATTGGAGGAACTTCCTTCTCCCATCACATCATGCTCATTACCACATTATAAGGCGCTTTATACAACTATTTTCAAGAACACATTTAAGCATGTATGACAAGTCAACTCATGAACCATTTAGGCAACCCATCATAGATGTATATCAACATGAGGAATAAAATCATAAAAGCTCATTTTCTCATGTAAACATAAACTCATCAAAACATGCATAACATAAGGAGACCATGGAAACTCATTTTCACGAAAGACTCCAAAACATGAAATAAGCTATTAGGAACTCTTGGTCACAAGCTTGAATAGGAATAGGAGAAAGTGACAAGGATATCAAAACTCACCACAACCTACTATTCAACATACCATACCCCCACTTAGGAGAAAACCCAACTAAGGCTAACATTAAAAATATCATAAGAACCTCATCACAACAAAAGGAACTATAACTTACCGGTGCTTTCATCAGGATTAGCTCATTTTTCATTGTTAGATTGAAGTGCATAAAAACGGTTTCTCTTTGGAGCATCATGATCCGAGCCTCTAAGAGAAGCTTGCATGGCCTCCCTTCCTCTAACCATAAGAGTAGGGCAATCTTTCACCTTATGATCATTATTTCCACAACCATAGCACCCATTTGTATCGGCTAGGCACTTCCCATAGTTCCTCTTGCCACAAGTGGTGCAAGTAGGTTTAGAAAATTGAGATCCACCACCTTTCTCTTAGTTAACCTTAGGAGCACTTGAAAATTCTTGGTTTGGAGCCCTTTTCTTGAACCTTGGTTGACCTTGCACATCAGATCTACCCCTCTTCAAATCCCTATTCACCATCTTAAGTTTGGACTCCTAAATGCATTGATCATACTTTATGAGCCTAGAAATGTTCATGTCATTATGGAGCATTGTCGTGCGGCACTCCTCCTTGACTAGGTCAGATACACCGGTCACAAACATACTAATCTCATCTCTATGGTTGGACACCAAGGATGGAGCATACTTAGACAATAGGGTAAACTTCAAAGAGTACTCCTCCATATTCATGTTACCTTACTTAAGTTTTATAAACTCCTCAACCGTACACCCTCTTCTCATGGGGAAAGTACCTACCATGGAAAGATCCCTTAAACTCCTCCCATTCTATTGGACCCGCTTCCAAAAGGCCTATTGGATTTCCATTATGTGAACCACACTTGGGCAACATACTTGAGTTGATAGGAATCCAACTTTTCTTTCTCCCTAGAGCCTACCCCCATAGCATGGACTATCTTATAAACTTCATCTAGAAATTTTTGGGGATCCTCTCCCACTTTAGATCCAGGAAAAGTCGGAGGACTCATTCTCACAAAGTCTCTCAACCTTGAGGCCATGGTACTCTCATTAGCATTCACCCTAGGCCTCACATCTCGGTTAGCTTGAACCGTTATGGCTTGAGCCAGAGTTATAAAAGCCTTCCTAATCTCTTCATTGGACATGTCCGGGGGAACCACCGAAACTTGATTTCCTTGATTGCCTTGAGAAACTTGGTCACCTTGAAGACCTTGGGGAGGAATTCCATCATTCACAATCTTCTCTTACATCATTCTTGGGTAAGCCCTTGTATTCATATATTATAAACGCAAGAGAAGGATTAGTAAAAGGGCATTTATATAACTAAACTCTAAGGCACGACTTCAAGAATAAGAAAGAAGTGTAACTTTCTAACGCCCCATAGCCTCTCGCTCATAGATGTGTCGCGACTCACACCGATGAACAAGCCTCTACTAGACGTGGCTTGTGAGACTTGATCCTAAAAACCATTTCCAAAATCTTATTCTCTGATACCATGTTTCTCATGACCCAGGAGTACCTCGTAGTCGTTACATGGCGTACTCGACCCCGAAGCGTTCTTACACATGCCACATAGTCATTCATTGCATACAAAAATGATAACAGTGCAGAAATAAAAACTTATTTAAAGCCAAACATTCAAACTTCATCAAAACAACCTTAAAAAGAAACAACAGAAGTCTAAGTCTGACATGGCCATTTTAACAATGTACTTCAAAACTAAAGTAGGGCCACGGCCCATACAATCGAAAACACTATAATTGTCTATTACATGAATAACAAGGAAACTTCAAAAAGACACTTGTCCTCGGTCAATCAGGACATACCACTCTTAGCCTTGGAGACGACTCAATCCAAGATCTTCAATCTAGATGAAAGAAATCACTTGTTGGAACCTACACTTCTAATTAAAAAGATAGAATTATGGGTCAGCTCACAAAGATGTACTTAGTATGATGACCATGCAAAAACATGCTTTAAAAAGGACATTTTAGTTAGAAACCATGCATTATATGACTTTTTAGAAATATCATGTAAAATAGCATAAAAGACAACCAAGACAAGTAACAACATCATACAAGTCATAATATCATGACAATATCAACATGAAAACCTTTACCTTCACCTTAGACTTCCACTTTTATATGACCCTTATTCTAGACCTTGTGCAATGCATGGATAGCGTCGCATACCACCACCCATACCAAGACACCACATCAAGGCCACCAAGAGTGAACTTACCATTCCTTCCATTTTAACTTTGTACAATATACATACAAAAGAGACATGTCATTTCATAAGGCATGAGAAGGGAAAATAACTCATAATATAACCCAAGTATAGCGTACATATCATATTAAGTATTTAAGAGGCAACATTCCTTAATAACTTCATTTAGGACACATCTCATTGACATTAAGATTTAGAGAAACTCACTATGACCCTCTCAAAGCCTACTCCTGCAATGTATAGGTAGCATCCCATACTACTACCTACAGTTTGTACAACCTATCAAGAACCCACAAGGAAATCTCACATGATGGGAAGTAAACGTTAATCGACATAGACCGTGAGAGCTTGCCATGGAATTCAGTGTCATAAGTCCCCACACCGTATAGAGGTAGTCAATTTCCCTAAGAAAGACCCGTTCATATAGCTTAGCTGGATCTACTAGCTAGACCTATGCGGACACATAATTTATAGGATAAGGTAGACGATCATTGAAACTCCTGCCTAACTTTGGGGGAGTTTCAATCTAACCAAATTGACTTGGTGCTTAGACTGCATTCCCATAAAATAGTTTATTACCTAGACATTGTCAAATATGAGGGGTGCCATTGGCCTACCGACTCCAATTTGTTCATTAACACATGAAAGGGTGCCTTAAGCCTACCTATTCAAAGTACCTTTAGGAAAGCTCATTAACTACGCTTGAAAGGGTGCAATAGGCCTACCGTTTCAAGGCTCATCATTAACCTTCATTAGTGGAAGGGTGCCCTAGGCCTTCCATTCCCAAGGTTCATTATTAACTTGTGTGGAAGGGTGAGCCTAGCCTACCGATCCAAGGATTCATCATTCAACAATACACTTATTTATACAAGAAGAGGATGCATAAGCTCTACCAATTGGTGATATACTATATATTAAAGAACCCTTCATATTCGATCATCAACATTCATAAGTGTCACATTGAGAAAATAGCCTTTCAATAATAAAACATTTACATCCCAAACATGATCACAATAGTTTCATTAAACTCCCAATCAAACACACAATATAATGAAAACACTTCAACTTATCATACTATGCCTTCAAGGCCATGATCACAATGCACATAATAAGGAAACACCTCCACCTTTCAAGTTGATCAATACACAAGGCAAGTAAACATCTCCACCTTTCAAATGGATCAACAATTCATAAGCAATTCTACTTTAACTTGTAATTAGGTCACAACTTGCCCTTTCAAAGCCATGATTAAAAATCAGCAATACACCAACAATTTCCCATAATTAATACATATATAATGATACAATTCAATAACCCGAAAAAATTAAGGCATATTTCAATCATAAGCTTTAATAATCATCAAACCCACTTCATAAAAGCACAATTTAGGAATATAGAGTAATCATGGGTTCATGGAGTATTTTCACCATAAATCATCACTTAAACAAAAATAAAATAAATATATGACATTAGAAACCATTTGAAACCAATTGGAAGAACAACCCATAAGATTGAGTAAAACCCTTGGTTTTCCTTAATTGAAAAGCTTAGAAAACTTCTTCGAAATTGACTGTAGGATGAAGACTAACCCTAGTTGAAGGATCACCATACATTTTACTAAGATTTCCCCACGAAATTTGATGAAGAAATCTTTGAATCCAAACCATAGCTCCCAGTTCTGCTTCTTCCTTGAGTTTGAGAGAGAAATATTGAGAGAGAAGAACTTTGGGGGTTTTAATTTGGGTATTGGAGATATAAGGAGTAAATAAAGTGTTTTAAGACTTAAAACTATTTATATTTATGATATAAACCATTTAAAATCAACCCCACATATTAAAACATTAAAAACAAAATTACTTGAAAACCCTTAATTCACGCAGCCCCGTCATGGACCAAGGGCACTTTGACAGTCCGTGAAGGAGAACCACGGCCCGTGGTGGAGCCCGTGGTCCGCTAGGCAGTAGCTCCATTTTGTGACCAAACCTCCACCAGGCTAGGTAACCTTCACGGCCACTTCTACGGGCGGTGGTCAAGACCACTAGCCGTGAAGTGGCCCGTCGAACTTGGGCAGTAAATTGGCCAAGTTACCTTGCTTGCCATGCCACCAAGTGACCTTCACGGCCACTTCTACAGACCGTGGTCAATGCTACTTACCATGAAGTGGTGCGTGGTCATGAGGCAGTGCCATTCCAAGGCTGGGTAGCCTTGGCCTTTGGCTTAGGCCTTGCCCCCTTTGCTTGGCACAATCCCTTACAACTCTTAACCAACATCAAAAGCCTTTCAACTATGGAGTATATCACGTACCTTGGCGTTGACCCTCACGATTAGGTTCCAGTTAATCCTAACATTTTACGGGCCGTTACATTATCCCCACTTAGGCACATTCGTCCTCGAATGACACTATAAACACTTTTAAGGGAAAAACGACTTAAGACTAGCAGCCCAATAGTAAAGACATATCAATATATTGCATATACCATAGGAGGAAACATCAACTCCACATCAATAAGCTCAATGCAATACAAGAAAGTAGGGACGACATCTACAACCTCATTATGCACAAAACATTAGCATTTATCATTTCATTGGAGGAACTTCCTTATCCTCATCACATTAATCTCATTACCATATTATAAGTCACTTTATACAACTATTTTCAAGAACACATTGAAGCATGTACGACAAGTCAACTCATGAAGCATTTAGGCTTCCCACCATAGATGCATATCAACATGAGGAATAAAATCATGAATGCTCATTTTCTCATGTAAACATAAACTCATCAAAACATGCATAACATAAGGAGACCATGGAAACTCATTTTCACAAAATACTCCAAAATATGAAACAAGCTATTAGGAACTCTTGGTCTCAATCTTGAATACGAATAAGAGAAAGTGACAAGGATATCAAAACTCAACACAACCTAATATTCAACATACCATCCCCCACTTAGGAGAAAACCCAACTAAGGCTAATATGAAAAACATCATAGAAACCTCATCACAACAAAAGGAACTATAACTTACCGGTGCTTTCATCCGGATTAGCTCCTTTGTCATTGTTAGATTGAAAAGCATAGAAGTGGTTCCTCTTTGAAGCATCAAGATTCGGGCCACTAAGATAAGCTTGCTTGGCCTCCCTTCCTCTAGCCGTAATAGTAGGACAATCTTTCACATTGTGATCATTTTTTCCACAACTATAGCACCCATTAGTATCGGCTAGGAACTTCCCATACTGCCTCTTGCCACAAGTGGTGCAAGTAGGTTTAGAAAATTGAGATTCACCACCTTTCTCTTGGTTAACTTGAAGAGCACATGAAAATTCTTGGTTTGGATCCCTTTTCTTAGAACCAAGGTTGACCTTGCTCATCAGATCTACCCCTCTTCAAATCCCTATTCACCCTCTTAAGTTTGGACTCCAAAATGGATTGAGCATACACCATGAGCCTAGAAATGTTCATGTCATTATGGAGCATTGCCACGTGGCACTCTTCCTTGACTAGGTCGGATACACCGGTCACAAATCTACTCATCTCATCTTTATGGTTGGACACCAAGGATGGAGAATACTTTGACAATTGAGTAAACTTCAAAGAACACTCATCCACATTCATGTTACCTTGCCTAAGGTTTATAAACTCATCAACCTTACACCCTCTTCTCACGGGGAAAGTACCTACCAAGGATAGCTCCCTTAAAATCCTCTCATTCAATAGGACCCGCTTCTAAAGGCCTATTGGATTTCCATTATGTGAACCACACTAGGGCAACATCCTTGAGTTGATAGGAATCCAACTCATCTTTCTCCCTAGAGGATAACCCCATAGCTTGGACTATCTTATAAACTTCATCTAGAAATATTTAGGGATCCTCTCCCACTTTAAAGCCAAGAAAAGTTGGAGGACACATTCTCACAAAGTCTCTCAGCCTTGAGGCCATAGTACTCTCATAAGCATTCACTCTAGGCCCCACATCTCGGTTAGCTTGAACCGTTATGGCTTGAGCTAGAGTTAGAAAAACCGCCCTAATAACTTCATTGGTCATGTTCGGGGGGAACCACCGGAACTTGATTTCCTTGATTGCCTTAAGGAACTTGGTCACCTTGAAGACCTTGGGGAGGAACTCCCTCATTCACAATCTTCTCGTCCATCCTTCTTGGGTTAGTCCTTGTATTCATATCCTATAAACACAGGAGAAGGATTAGGAAAAGGACATCTATAAAACTAAACTCTAAGGCACGACTTCAAGAATATGAATGAAGTGTGACTTTCTAACGTCCTATACCCTCTCGCTCAGAGATTTGTCGTGACTTACACCGATAAACAAGACTCTACTAGACGTGGCTTGTGAGACTTGATCCTAAAAACCATTTCCTAAATATGATGCTCTGATACCATGTTTCTCATGACCCGAGAGCACCTCCTAGTCGTTACATGGCGTACTCGACCCCGAAGAGTTCTTATACAAGCCACATAGTCATTCATTGCATTCAAAAATGATAACAGTGCAAAATTAAAAACTTATTTAAATCCAACCATTCGAACTTCATTAAAACACCTTCAAAAAGACACAGCGGAAGTCTAAGTCTGACATGGTCATCTTAACAATGTACTTGAAAACTAAATTAGGGGCACAGCCCATACAATCGAAAACACTAGAATTGTCTATTACATGAATAAAAAGGAAACTTCAAAAAGACACTTGTCCTCGGTCAATAAGGACATACCACTTTTAGAGTTGGAGAATACTCAATCCAAGATCTTGAATCTAGATGGAAGAAATCACTTGCCGGAACCTACACTTGTACTTAAAAAGGTTGAAATATGGCTTAGCACACAAAGATGTGCTAAGTATGATGACCATGTAAAAACATCCTTTAAAAGGGACATGTTAGTTAGAAACCATGCATTATGTCACTTTTTAGAAACCTTATGTACAATAGCATAAAACACATCCAAGACAAATAACAACATCATACAAGTCATAATATCATGACAATATCAACATGAAAACCGTTACCTTCACCTTAAACTTTCACTTTTAAATGACCCTTATGCTATACCTTGTGCTATGCATGGATTGCGTCCCAAACCACCATCCACCCCAAGGCACCACATCAAGGCCACCAATAGTGAACTTACCATTCCTTCCTTTTTACATTTGCACAATATCAATACAAAAGAGTCATATCATTTCATAAGGCATGACAAGGGAAAATAACTCTTAATATATGCCAAGTATAATTTACATATCATATTAAGCATTTAAGAGCCAACATTCCTTAATAACTTCATTTAGGACACATTCATGTCATAGACATTAAGATTTAGATAACTCACTATGACCCTCTCAAAGCCTACTCATGCAATGTATAGGTAGCATCCTATACTACTACCTACACTTTGTAGAACCTATCAAGAACCCACAAGGAAATTTCACATGATTGGAAGTAAATGTTAACCAACATAGACCATGGTAGATTGTCATGCAATTCAGTGTCATAAGTCCCCAAACTGTAAAGAAGTGGTCTACTTGCCTAAGGAAGACCAGTTCATTTAGCTTAGGTGGATCCACTAGCTAGACCTATGCGGACACATAGTTTATGGGATAAGGTAGACGATCATAGAAACTCATGCCTAACCTTGGGTGAGTTTCAATCTAACCAAATCGACTCGGTGCTTAGACTACATTCCCATATAATAGTTTATGACCTTGACATTATCACATATGAGGGGGGCCATTGGCCTACCGACTCCTATTTGTTCATTAACACATGAAAGGGTTCCTTAAGCATACCTATTCAAGGTACTTTTAGGAAAGCTCATTAACTCCTCTTGAAAGGGTGCCATAGGCCTAATAGTTCAAAGCTCGTCATTAACCTTCATTAGTGGAAGGGTGCCCTAGGCGTTCCATTCCCAAGGTTCATTATTAACATGTCTGGAAGGGTCACACTAGCCTACCAATCCAAGGATTCAACAATCAACAATACACTCATTTATACAAGAAGAGGATGCATAAGCTCTACCAATTAGAGATTTACTATATATTGAAGAACCCTTCATATTTTATCATCAACATTCATAAGTGTCACATTGAGAAAATAGCCTTTCAATAATAACACATTTACATTCCAAACATGATCACAATAGCTTCATTGAACTCCCATTCAAATACACAATATACTGAAAAACACTTCAACTTATCATACTATGCCTTCAAGGCCATGATCACAATGCACATAATAAGGAAACACCTGCATCTTTCAAGTGGATCAATTCACAAGGTAAGTAAACACCTCCACCTTTCAAATGGATCAACAATTCATAAGCAATTCTACTTTAATTGTAATTGGGTGACAACTTGCCCTTTCAAGGGCACGATTACAAATCATCAATACACCAATAATTTATCATAATTAAGACATATATAATGATACAATCCAATAACCAAAGCAATTAAGGCATATTTCAATCATAAGCTTTCATAAAAATCAAACCCACTTTATAAAAGTACAATTTAGGAATTTTGAGTAAGCATGGGTTTATGGAGTACTTTCACCACAAATCATCAATTAAACACATTGAAAATCAATATATAACATTAGAAACCATTTGAAACCATTTGGTAGAAGAACCCATAAGATTGAATAAAACCTTTGGTTTTCATGAATTCAAGAGCTTTGAAAACTTCTTTGAAATTGACTCTAGGGTGAAGACTAACCCAAGATGAAGTATCACCATACCTTATGCTAAGATTTTCCTACGAAATTTGATGAAGAAAGTTTTAAATCCAAACCCTAACTCTCACTTCTTCTTCTTCCTTGAGTTTGAGAGAGAAATATTGAGAGAGAAAAACTTTGGGGGTTTTGATTTGGGTCTTGGAGAAATAAGTAGTAAATAAAGTGTTTTATGACTTAAAACTATTTATATTTATGCTATAAACCATTTAAAATCAACCCCACATATTAAAACATCAAAACAAAATTACCTAAAAACCCTTAATTTGGGCAGCCCCGTCAGGGACCAAGGGCACTTTGACGATCCGTGAAGGAGGACCACTACCCGTGGTGGTGCCCGTGGTCCTCTAGGCATTAGCTCCATTTTGATACTAAGCCTCCACTAGGCCAATTAACTTTCACAGCCACTTCTACGAGCCGTAGTCAAGACCACTGGACGTCAAGTGGTCCGTCAAACTTGGGCATTAGCTTGGCCAAGCTACCTTGCTTGCCATGCCACCAAGTGACCTTCACGGCCACTTCTACGGACCGTGGTCAAGGCCACTTACCGTGAAGTGGTGTGTGGTCATGAGGCAGTGCTTGGCCAAGGTTGGATAGCCTTGGCCTTTGGTTTAGGCTTTGCCCCCTTAGCTTCGCACAATCACTTGCAACCCTTAACCAACATCGAAATCCCTTCAACTATGGAGTCTAACACGTACCTTGACGTTGACCCTCACGATTAGGCTCTTGTTAATCCTAACATTTTACGAGTCGTTCCATTATCCCCCACTTAGGAACATTTGTCCTCGAATGACACTTTAAACAATTTTAAAGGAAAAACGACTCAAGACTAGCAGCCCAACAATCAAGACATATCAAGATAATGCATATACCATAGGAGGAAACATCAATTCCACATTAATAAGCTCAATGCAATACAAGAAAGTAGGGACTACATCTACAACCTCATTATGCACAAAACATTATCATTTATCATTTCATTGGAGGAACTTCATTCTCCTCATCACATGATGCGTATTACCACATTATAAGTCACTTTACACAACTATTTTCAAGAACATATTTAAGCATGTACGACAAGTATAATCATGAAGCATTTAGGCAACCCATCATAGGTGCATATCAACATGAGGAATAAAATCATGAATGCTCATTTTGTCATGTAAACATAAACTCATCAAAACATGCATAACATAAGGAGACCATGGAAACTCATTTTCACAAAATACTCCAAAATATGAAACAAGCTATTAGGAACTCTTGGTCTCAAGCTTGAATAGGAATAGGAGAAAGTCGCAAGGATATCAAAACTTACCACAACCTAATATTCAACATACCATCCCACACTTAGGAGAAAACCCAACTAAGGCTAACATTAAAAAACATCATAGAAACCTCATCACAACAAAAGGAACTATAACTTACCGGTGCTTTCATCCGGATTAGCTCTTTTGTCATTGTTAGATTGAAGAGCATAGAAACGGTTCCTCTTTGGAGCATCAAGATCCGGGCCACTAAGAGATGCTTGCTTGGCCTCCCGTCCTCTAGCCGTAAGAGTAGGACAATCTTTCAAATTGTGATAATTTTTTCCACAACTATAGCACCCATTAGTATCGGCTTGGCACTTCCGATAGTGCCTCTTGCCACAAGTGGTGCAAGTAGGTTTAGAAAATTGAGATCCACCACCTTTCTCTTGGTTAATTTAAGGAGAAAATTAAAATTCATCGTTTGGACTCCTAAATGGATTGAGCATACACCATGACCCTACAAATGTTCATGTCATTATAGAGCATTGTCTTGTGGCACTCTTCCTTGACTAGGTCGGATACACCGGTCACAAACCTACTCATCTCATCTCTAGGGTTGGACACCAAGGATGGAGAATACTTAGACAATAGGTAAACTTCAAAGAATACTCCTCCACATTCATGTTACTTTGCCTAAGGTTTATAAACTCCTCAACCTTACACCTTCTTGTCACGGGGAAAGTACCTACCAAGGAAGGCTCCCTTAAAATCCTCCCATTCTATAGGACCCGCTTCTAAAGGCCTATTGGATTTCCATTGTGTGAACCTCACTTAGGCAACATCCTTGAGTTGATAGGAATCCAACTCCTCTTTCTCCCTAGAGGTTACCCCAGAGCATGGACTATCTTATAAACTTCATCTAGAAATTTTTAGGGATCCTCTCTCACTTTAAAGCCAAGAAAAGTTGGAGGACTCATTCTCACAAAGTTTATCAACATTGAGGCCATGGTACTCTCATTAGCATTAACCCTAGGCCCCACATCTAGGTTATCTTGATCGTTATGGCTTGAGCTAGAGTTCGAAAAGCTGCCCTAATCTCTTTATTGGTCATGTTTGGGGAAACCACCAGAACTTGATTTCCTTGATTGCCTTGAGGAAGTTGTCACCTTGAAGCCCTTGGGGAGGAACTCCCTCATTCACAATCTTATCTTCCATCCTTCTTAGGTTAGCCCTTGTATTCATATCGTATAAACACAAGAGAAGGGTTAGGAAAAGGACATCTATAAAACAAAAATCTAAGGCACGACTTCAAGAAAATGAAAGAAGTGTAACTTTCTAACGTCCTATTGCCTCTCGCTCATAGATGTGTCGCGACTCACACCGATAAACAATCCCCTACTAGACGTGGCTGGTAAGACTTGATCCTAAAAACCATTTCCAAAATATTATGTTCTGATACCATGTTTCTCATGACCAAATATCACCTCCTAGTCGTTACATGGTGTACTCGAACCCCAAGGGTTCTTATACAAGCCACATATTCCTTCATTGCATTCAAAAATGATAAAAATGCGGAATTAAAAACTTATTTAAATCCAAACATTCAAACTTCATCAAAACAACTTTAAAAAGACACAGCGGATGTCTAAGTCTTAGCCATTTTAACAATGTACTTGAAAACTAAAGTAGGGACACAACCCATACAATCGAAAACACTAGAATTGTCTATTACATGAATAAAAAGGAAAGTTCAAAAAGACACTTCTCCTCGGTCAATGAGTAAATACCACTCTTACCCTTGGAGAAGACTCAGTCCAAGATATTCAATCTAGAAGGAAGAAATCATTTGTCGGAACATACACATGTAGTTTGAAAGGTAGAAATATGGGTTAGCACACAAAGATGTACTAAGTATGATGACCATGACAAAAACATGCCTTAAAAGGGTCATTTTAGTTAGAAACCATGTATTATGTCACTTTTTAGAAACATCATGTACAATAGCATAAAAGACAATCAAGTCAAGTAACAACATCATACAAGTCAGAGTATAATGACAATATCAACAAGAAAACCTTTACCTCCACCTTAGACTTTAACTTTTAAATGACCCTTATATTATACCTTGTGCAATAAATGGATGGCGTGCCTTACCACCATCCACAAAAGGTACCACATCAAAGCCACAAAGAGTGAACTAACCATTCCTTCCTTTTTACCTTTGCACAATATCCATACAAAAGAGACATATCATTTCATAAGGCATGGCAAGGGAAAATAACTCATAATATAACCCCAAGTATAGCATACATATCATATTAAGCATTTAAGAGCAAACATTTCTTAATAACTTCATTTAGGACACATTCATGTCATAGACATTAAGATTTAGAGAAACTCACTATGACCCTCTCAAAGCCTACTCGTGCAATATATAGGTAGGATCCCATACTACTACCTACACTTTGTAGAACCTATCAAGAACCCACAATGATATCTCACATGATGGGAAGTAAACGTTAACCGACATAGACCATGAGAGCTTGTCATGGAATTCAGTGTCATAAGTCCCCGCACCGTAAAGAGGTGGTCAACTTCCCTAAGGAAGACCGGTTCATATTGCTTAGCTGGATCCACTAGCTAGACCTATGCGGACACATAGTTTATGGGATAAGGTAGACGATCATTGAAACTTATGCCTAACTTTGAGGGAGTTTCAATCTAACCAAATTGACTCGGTGCTTAGCCTACATTCCCATTGAATAGTTCATTACCTTGATATTATCACATATGAGGGGTGCCATTGGCCTACCGACTCCAATTTGTTCATTAACACATGAAAGAGTGCCTTAAGCCTACCTATTCAAAGTACCTTTAGGAAAGCTCATTAACTCCTCTTGAAAGGGTGTCATAGGCCTACCGGTTCAAGGCTCATCATTAACATTCATTAGTGGAAGGGTGCCCTAGGCCAACAGTTCCCAAGGTTCATTATTAGCATGTGTGGAAGGGCTCCACTAGCCTACCGATCCAAGGATTCAACAATCAATAATACACTCATTTATACAAGTAAAGGATGCATAAGCTCTACCAATTGGAGTTATACTATATATTGAAGAACCCTTCATATTCTATCATCAACATTCATGAGTTTCACATTGAAACAATAGCCTTTCAATAATAATACATTTACATTAAAAACATGATCACAATAGCTTCATTGAACTCCCATTCAAACACACAATATCATGATAACACTTCAACTTATCATACTATGCCTTCAAGTCCATTATCACAATACATTTAATAAGTAAACACCTCCACCTTTCAAGTGGATCAATACACAAAGTAAGTAAACACCTCCACCTTTCAAATGGATCAAGAATTCATAGACAATTCTACTTTAACTTGTAATTAGGTCACAACTTTCTCTTTCAAGGCCATGATTACAAATCATCAATACACCAACAATTTACCATAATTAAGACATATATAATGATAGAATCAAATCACCCAAAACAATTAAGGAATATTTCAATCATAAGCTTTCATAATCATCAAACCCACTTCATAAAAGTACAATTTAGGAATTTAGACTAATCATGGGTTCATGGAGTATTTTCACCATAAATCATCAATTAAACACAAATACAATCAATATATGACATTAGAAACCATTTGAAATCATTCGGAAGAATAACCCATGAGACTGAGTAAAGCCCTTGGTTTTCATAAATTGAAAAGCTTTGAAACGTCTTTGAAATTGACTCTAGGGGGAAGACTAACCCTAGATGAAGGATCACCATACCTTTTAATAATATTTCCCCACGAAATTTGATGAAGAAAGCTTTGAATCCAAATCCTAGCTCCCACTTCTTCTTCTTCCTTGAGTTTGAGAGAGAAATATTGAGAGAGAAGAATTTTGGGGGTTTTGATTTGGGTCTTGGAGAAATAAGGAGTAAGTGAACTGTTTTAAGACTTAAAAATATTTATATTTATGATATAAGCCATTTAAAATAAACCCCACATGTTGAAACATTAAAACAAAATTACTTAAAAACCCTTAATTTGGGCACCCTCGTTAGGGACCAAGAGCACTTTGACGGTCCGTGAAGGAGGACCACGGCCTGTGATGGTGCCCGTGGTCCTCTAGGCAGTAGCTCCATTTTGTGGCCAAGCCTCCACTAGGCCAAATAACCTTCACGGCCACTTCTACGGGCCATGGTCAAGACCACTGTCCGTGAAGTGGCCCGTGGAACTTGGGCAGTAGCTTTGCCAAGTTGCCTTGCTTTCCATGCCCCCAAGTGACCTTCACGCCACTTCTACGGACCGTAATCAAGTCCACTGACTGTGAAGTGGTCCGTTGTCATGAGGCAGTGCTTGGCCAAGGTTGGGCAGCCTTGGCTTTTGGCTTAGGCCTTTCCCTCTTGGCTTGGCACAATCCCTTGCAACCCTTAACCAACATCAAAAGCCCTTCCACTATGGAGTCTAACACGTAACTTGACGTTGACCCTCACGATTAGGCTCTAGTTAATCCTACCATTTTACGGGTCGTTACAATTTTCTATCAACGTTACATTGACAACTTTTGGATTTCACTTTTCAAGAACTTCAGTTGATTTGATTAGCGTAGTATAGCTTTGGCGAAAGCATAGCTCCTAAAAAACAGGTGATAAAGATTTCTCTTCTCATTAGAAAGGTAAGTCATTAACTGATTCTTAAAAATCTCTCTTGTTCTTAGATAAATTTCGGGCATAATTTGATTCTATATAGGCAAAAATTAGCAAGGAACTTCACTTTTTGGAGATTGGATTTGGTTGAGGAGGTTTCGTGGAGGAAGTCCCCAAGCAAATATGATGTGAATATACTGGTATAACTATTTTCGAGCAGCAGCTGGAATATGCAAAGTTGAGAGTTGAGCGAGCAGGCCTTCAGGTATACCACTTGCATTGTCTATGGAAGTTCAAAGTTTCTATGTGACCAAGATGTATAATTTCTATATGCTAAGGCAAGTGATAAAAGCAATTAGGAAATTCCACTTCATGAACTAAACCATTTATAACTAAAATGATTCGTTTATTGATCGTGGTGTCTGGGCCAACTTAGGCACAACTTAGTAATTCTTTGTACTTCCTATTGACATGGGAACGTGATCTGTTTTTTATTTGCAAGCGAAAGTCGAGTTGTCTATTAATATTCAATTCAATGAATTTTTTGACGAGATCAAATTACATTTATCGTATGTCACTATCGTCAAATGCCAAATAAAGACAAATATGATAGGATTATATCAATGTATGCTTTTATCCATCTATATCTTGCCATATTGTTTGTAGTACTTAATAGATGTCAATCTTAGAAAAATTATACCCACATATAATAACAAAAACACACTGGTGGTTCACAACACCATGTAAACACAAGGTAGGAGCAAAAAGAGTAAATAATAAAAAACGAAAAACAACAGAATGGATAAAAGGAAGTGAAAAAATAACACAAAAATTAGAAAATATAAAAGAAGAAGACCCTAAAATAGAATTAATTATATTCTCCATAGATAAAGTGAAAATAATTAAAGACAAATTAGAATTTTTTATAGTAAAGATCCTCTACAAGGATGGGAAAAACATAAAACAAAAAATAAAAATTGAACTAATAGATGATAATAGCATAATAACACAGAAGCCATTAAAATATAATTTTAATGATTTAATAGAATTTAAGATGCATATAAAAGAATTACTCGGAAAAGGCTATATACAGGAAAGTAATAGTAAGCATACAAGCCAGCATTTATAGTAAATAAACATAGTGAACAAAAAAGAGGGAAAAGTAGAATGGTGATTGATTATAGAAATTTAAACGCAAAAACTAAAACGTATAATTACCCAATAACAAATAAAATATTAAAGATAAGACTAATACAAGGATATAATTATTTTAGTAAATTTGACTGCAAATCAGGATTTTACCACTTAAAGTTAGAAGAAGAATCTAAAAACTTACAACATTCAGAGTACCACAAGGCTTTTACGAATGGAATGTACTACCATTTGGATATAAAAATGCACCAGGTAGATATCAATATTTTATGGATAACTACTTTAAACAACTAAAAAATTATATAGTATATATTGATGATATATTACTATATTCCAAAACCCAGGATGAACATATAAGATTATTAGAAAAATTTATACATATTATAAAATATTCAGGCATAAGCCTAAGTAAGAAGAAAGCAGACATAATGAGAAACCAAATAGAATTCCTAGGAATACAAATAGATAAAAATAGAATAAAAATGCAAACGCATATAGTACAAAAAATAATTAACTCAAATGAACAACTAGATACAAAAAAGAAATTACAATCATTTTTAGGACTACTAAATCAAGTAAGAGAATATATACCAAAATTGGCAGAGGATTTAAAACCATTACAGAAAAAATTAAAAAAGGATATAGAATACCAATTTGATAAAAAAGACCAAATACAAATACAAAAGGTAAAACTATTATGTAAAAACCTACCAAAACTATACTTTCCAGATGAAAACAAAAAATTTACTTATATAGTAGAATCAGATGCAAGTGAAAAGAGTTATGGAGGAGTCTTAAAATATAGGTATGATAAAGAAAAGATAGAACATCATTGCAGATATTATTCAGGAACATTTATCGACACAGAAATAAAATGGGAAATAACTAGGAAAGAATTATATTTGGTATATAAATGTTTATTATCATTTGAACCATATATTGTATATAACAAATTTATTATAAGGACATACAACACACAAGTAAAATGGTGGCTAACAAGAAAAATTCAAGATTCAGTAACTACGAAAGAAATAAGAAGATTGGTATTAAATATATTGAATTTTACATTTACTATTGAAGTAATAAAAACTGATAAGAATGTTATTGCAGATTACTTATCAAGACAAAGCTACTCAGACTAAGAAAGAAAATACAATTGAAGAGATACTCAAAGCCATTACTACACTTTGTATAAAAGTGGATAGTATGGACAATGAGATACAAAAGCTAAAGACTAATGAAGATAATCTGAAGTCTAGAGCTAATACTAAAGACTAATGAAGATAATCTGAAGTCTAGAGCTAATACAGGTCAGCAGCATGACTATAAAAATGCGGAGCTAAGTCGATCAGAATACTTTAAAAATCCAGTTATAAAAGGTGACGTTGGGAAACACCTTAAAACCCATAATGTTTGTTTAAATACAACTGCAGGTACAAGAAAACAAGTTAGTGAAAAATATCATAAGAACGCAAACTTAAACCAGCTATTTGAAAAACCATTTACCCTAAGAACGTCGAGAAACACATCAACTATGTAACCACAAACCTCCACATATGTAGATAGTCTACAGAAAGAGAAAAAATTATATAACCATATCACGAGAACTTATATTAAAAATATATAAAAAATCCAAACTTATTTAAACCTTAACCCAAGGTCTACTATAGCCGAAGAGCCAAATCAAGACTACATAACCCAAAAGTTTCAAGGCTATAGCAAGCTAATCGCACAGCCAAAAACTAACTCCAATTTAGTAAGAACATGTTACAATTATGGATTATTAAACATCGTGTACACATACGATTGAGAAGAAATAAGTGGAATACCAGAACTACACAAGGCATTCATCACATATAAAAGAGTTACTAAGGGAAATTTATTTTATATAAAGTTCTATACAGCACCAGCGGAGATATTATACGAAGAGATAAAACCTCCAATTCAAGTTATTAAGATAGGATTAACCAAAGACATGATTATACCTGAAGATATTGGACAACCAGAAGAAATACAAAAAATAGAGATACTAGGTTTTTATGCCAATAAAAGAATAATTGGTATATCAACTATTATACAAGAGTTAGCAAACAATTATCTAAACGGAAATGCTATATGGAGCTATTACTCTAGAGATCAGTTAATGATATATTCAAATTCAAGGGAACTAAGAAAAGCAGTTATGGATGAAGTCCAGCGATGGATCTTATCATTATTAAAACCAGAAGAACGATCTACGACAAGAGCATTAAAGGCGGGATTTATTTCGTCAGAATTATTGACCAGATACTGTAAACTAATTGGACACAAATATCCTGACCACATATGTTCGAAATGTAATGGAGAAGATAATATAATTCCAGATGTCCAGCTGGAATGATGTACAAAGAAGATAAAGATGATGAAAGACAGATGGCCGACAAATATTAGCAAGAAATAAAGAAAAGAATATAAATACGAGATAGATGGCCGACAAGATAAAGCAAATAGTGTAAAGATATAAATTATTTTCTTTAAAGTCGTAAAGTGTACAGTATAAAGTAAATAATAGAGATGCATAGTCATAAAGTAAATAGTAGACGCATTATTAGAGCATCTAGAATAGTAGATTTGCATTGTCTATATATTGATTCATTTGTAAACATTGTAAATCAGGCAAAGCCTAATATATATAAATATCTTTAAAAAACATCTCTCTCAAATACTTAAAAGATAATGGAGCAATCTGAAATCCAATTAGATATTTCAGATATCATGGATAAGCAAGAGGCAAAGGTATATTGTTCATTAAATATGCAGAGCTAAATTCATATATTCCTAAATATCATAGATATGATTGAATAAGTTTATGTTAGTTATTATGTATTAGAATTATTTGAATCATGATTTCTAGTTTATTAGCACACTGCAAACAGAGAGAAAACTTCTATACTATGTCATCCTAACGTTGAAACCGACAAGCGAGGAAAGCCGTTAGGGGAGTAAACAAAGTTGAGGCGCTGATAAGAAGGAAGTATCTGCTAAAGTACGATGCTAGTAGTGACAGGAGAACATGATAAACGGATAATCTAGTTCATAATGATCTAATATAATCCTATACAGTTATGAATATGATAGGAAGGAATAGTTGAAAACAAAACCTACATGACAAAGAACATTACATCTATACATGATGAAATGATAAGAAGCTACCAAACATTGATTTTATATGCACTCAAAGATATAAAAATTAAAGAATTAAGAGAAATAATATGGAAAAAGATATTTAACTATGACGAAATAGAATTATTAAACCAAACATGGTATGAAATAGATTTACAAGATCTATATTTAGATACTGAAAGAATAGAATTATATGATTTAATAGAATATTCAAATTATAATGAATTACGAATATTTGCAATATTGGACAGAAGTTGTAGAAGATATTAAACTAATAGAACAATTAATGGAAAACAATTTATATATGTACCTAAGAACCCAAGATATTTTATATCTAGAATACATCATAAATAATGTTAAAGAAATATTAAGATTAAAACACTTAGCCAAAGAATATTACGATAAAATCTTTATTGAAAATCAATAATTATCAGATGAATTCCGCATCCCCAAAAATTGGTATCAGAGCTATGGAAGAAAAGAAAAGAAATCATAAATGATTAAGGCAAATAAAAAGAAAATTATCCAAATTATACCCAGAATATAAACAACTAAATACTACTCAGACAGATAATTATAAATTAGAACAACTAATAAATATAATATCTAAAATAGAGTATAAATATATCCAATATTTAAAGAAACAATGAACAAAGAACAGTATAAGCAAGATCTTATCGAAATACTTATAACAAAAAGACAAGAGTTAAGACATAGACAAAATAGACTTAACAACAATATAGATGCAGGAATCTATAAAAAATCTATAATAGCACAGAAAAAAACAATTTTATACACAAATACAAATAGAAAATCTAGAATATAAACTCCAACACAATTTATAAATGAATAAAGAGGAATATGCAATAGATGAAAAAACATATGAAAATTACGATGGATTAAAAATAATAATAATATTTTCTAATCTAGGAAGAAGATATAAGAAAATAGGTGATAATCTAAGTTTAATGTTAGAAAAAGAAACGATAAAGTTAGAAGATAGTTTAACTGCTATGGTAAGAATAACAAAAGAAAATGAAGAAATACATAGACAAAAAGAAATTGAAAAAATAAAACATCAGGCAATAAAGGAAATACAACAAGTGGAACAAATAAAAAACACTAAAATACTAGAATTAGAAAAAGAAATGTATGCAATAAAACAGAAAGAAAAGGAACAAAAAGCAAAATTAACTGTTGAGATAAACAAATTTAAAGAAAAATTGCAACTAGAAGAAAATCAAGATAATCCACCTGAAATAGGAATTGATGAAATAAATGATGGAGATCTAGACGAAAAACATTCAGAAACAAGTGAAACATATACAGAACTTTTAGAAAACATAGATAATATAAAAAGTCTAGAAGTAAATACAGGAGATATAGACATGGACGAGAAACCTAGTACATCAGGAGTAAAAAACCCGAAAAACCTAAATCCAAGATATTATAATGAAAACTATGAACAATATGATAGAGAAAAAACGATATGGGATAAAAGATTAAATAAAAAATAGACACCTAAACCAATAACTGAACAACATATTTTTTTAAATTTAGACTGTGTAGCAGATATAATTAAAACAATTCAATTATGGATGGGATATATATCAAAAAAACTAATAGATAACAAAATAGGAATGACAGAGATACCAGGATATATTTTTTTTTTGAAGATCAGAGATACCAGGATATATAGAAAGGACACTTATAGGAACAGTAAAATTATGGCTACAAAATTTAACAAATGAAAAGTTTAAACACTTTAAGGAGTAATAAAAAATTTGATGGTGAACTAGCTACTACAACTATGGAAATATTATATAAATACGAAATAGCTATAAGAAATGAATTTAGTAATATGACAACAGAAGTAGAAGAACAAAATAAAGAAAAAATTATAAACAGAAATCTAATGACGAAATTAGCAATATGTAATATGTCTTATATAGATGAATATACATGTGCATTTAGAGAATATTATTATAAAGGAACTTATAGTACAGAAGAAAGTAAAGAAATAAGGAAACTATATTTCACAAAATTACCAGAACCTTTTAGTTCAAAAGTAATAAAAGATTGGAATGAAACAGGACTAACAAATACCTTAGGAGCTAGAATGAAATTCTTGCAATGATGGTTTATAGAACTATGTGAAAAACATGAAGAAGAATTAAAAATGGCGAAAATACTAATAAAAAACCTAGCATGTTGCAAAAATAAGATAGCACCCCAATTTGGATGCACGGATAGGTATTATAAAAAGTATAAAAAAAGATACAAAAAATATAAATCAAAATATAAGTATAAAAGACCAAGAAGAAACTACTACGTAAAAAATTACAAAACTAAAAGACCATATAGAGCAAAGAAGAAACAAACGGAGTGTACTTGCTATAACTGTGGAAAATTAGGACACATAGCTAAGGATTGCAAATTACCTAAGAATCCAAAGAAAAAACAGATATCAGAAATATTAATAGACGATGAAAAATATGTACAAATAGATTATATAGATTATGAATTAGAAAGCGATGAAAGTATATATGAATTATCAGAAAACGAAATAAACGAAATAGAAAATAATTCAATAATAGAATCAGATAATGACTACTATATAAATGACTGAAATAGATATACAAATAATAACCAAAGTAGATCAAGATGAAGAATCTGTAGAACAAAAAATAATATTTGATAATAATATATTTGAACAGATAAAAGGAAAAGAATTAGACCTAAGCGTAGAAAAAATATTTGAAATACCAACAAGAAGAAATTGGTTTAAGCGACAAAAAGAAGAATATTATGTAGTAAGTCAAAGAGAACATATCATAGATTGCAAATACACCAAAGGAAAGACTAAGATACCAATAATAAACAAACGAATAATGAATAAAGAAATACAAGATATCACGGCTAAAAACCCAATTAAATATGTACATTTAGGAGGAACAAAAATACTAATAAAAGTATGTTTTAGAGAAGGAATAGATACACCCATAGAAATATACTTAGCAGATGATAGAATTATACGACCTATAGAAAAAAGTATAATAAGTGCATTAAAAGATAACCTCATATACCAAAAAATTAAATTTATAATAAGTGCTAACTACTCAATAGCAATAAATGATAGAATCATAGATAAATCATTTTTCTCAAATTCTCTTGAATCACAAGTGTTTGATTTCCTCAATTTAGTTCAATGGCAGACGTGAGGTATGTTGAACGCATACAAAGTTCACACTTCATGAAAGAGTATATATTTCCAGGTAGAAGCTTGACTGCACTAAGTTGAGTAACATCAGTCATTCCTTCTACATCCAGCCTATGGTAAAAAAGAGTTTATTTTGTGATTTTGCACTAGTGTGCTTAGCTTGTCAATCATACAAAAACATTTCTTTTTGAAAGAATTTGATAATTGAATGATACAAGTGTAGTGTAGTGCATCTGGAAGATATAGGAATTCATTTCTATCAGACAATGAAATGTTGGCAAAAAAGAAAACGTAAGGCCACATTGACTGATATATTTTGAGCTTTAATTCACACAAAGGAAAAAATAATAATAACAATCTATATGTAGGCGTTGAATGTGAATGTCTCTATCGAAGAATTTTCAATTGCTTTACTACTTGTTTGCTTAATGCTTTACTTTTTTACGAATCCTGGAGAAAATTTATGACTCCGAGATTTGAACTCATTTAGAGCTTTGTTTCTGTAGATTTAGTGTACTCAAATGCTTATTTTGTGCCAATAACTGATGTTAAATCCTTGATTTTCAGGTATATATATTAAGGAACAAGGCAAGGACACTAACAGGCAAAAAAAAAGGAACAAACAAGCTGAAGAAATGAAGAAGGATCGCTAAGAGCACTCAGCATGTCGCCGAGTAGCTCAACAGACCGCCTAAAGTTCTAGTGTGCAAAGCCCTGAAGGAAAGAACCAAGTTGACGATGAAAGTGAGCAGTTGGCAGATCTCCGAGTAGTTACGTGATGCAGTATGATGAGTCCACAATTTGGACACGTTTAGGGCTTTATTTTGATAGATTTAGTGTCCTAAAATGCATATTTTGTCTCAATAACAGATGTAAATCCTTGAGTTTCAGGTATTTGGAGTTACAGATAAAGCATAGACACTATGGAGCAAAAAGGGACGAGGTGGCTGAAAGAACGAAGAAATGAAGGCCTGAGGATCGCCTAATGCATTAGGCGAGTCGTCGAATGGCCGTAACCAAGACCAAAGTTCCAGTGTGCTGAGCCCTGAAGGAAGAGATCAAGTTGGCGATGACAGGGAGCAGTCGGCGCGTTACCGAATAGTTCCGCGAAGCAACACCATATCGCCTAATGATTCAAAATGCGAAGATGTTGAAGGCAAAGGCTGAAAGGCGATGAACCAGACCAAAAGGTGGATCATTGAGTGCATCGGTGATCCCGACTAACTGCGCCGAGTGGTCCTTCACAGTACCAATTTTCAAAAACTATAAATACCCATTTAATTTTTTAGCTTAGTATCAAGTTGTACCGATTTATTACTAATTTTTAGAATATTTTCAGTTTGAGTTCTTAGTTCTTGGGAGACATTGTTCTTGAGTTTTGAAGATTTGAAGGTTTACAATTCTAAGAAATTCGATGTGGGTCTTGAAGAATCATCATCTTTGACATGTTTAAAGACATTTTCTATCGTACCCATTTGATGAAAACACTTTTTGGTATCGATTTCTATCTCTTTATCATGTCTAGCTAAAGCCCCAATTCTTGGCGTGTGATTATGGGTTAACTTTACTGTTGGGTATTGCTCATTGTTAGTCTATTTGTTGTTTAAATGTGATTTTTTTTAGTAGTTGTGTTTGAACTTAATGAGATTGTAGTTGCAAATATGATTTCATATTAGTGTTAGTGTTTTTGGCATGCTCGAGAGAGAGGTTTTAAAACTAAAACTACTAAATAGATAGCATGTGGTTATTGGGTCATCGTGCGTTCAGCTCGAGAGAGTGAATCCTAGGCCTTTTCCCACACATTCAGCTCGAGAGAGTGAATGAGCTAAGGTGAAGGATGTGATTAATTGCTGCAACTCAGTGTTCGATAAAAACTGAGTTGATTCGGGGTAAGTTATTCGAGAGAAAACTCACCCCCACTAAAGTCTAGCTTAGTTACAAATGTTCAGCAATCTACTATCAATAGCATTTACCCAGTTGTTTATTTTATCCCATATTCCTATCACATCTCAAGAATACCGTCTCCCTATCTCGCATCTTTATATGTTTGCTATTTTCGTTTTATTAGTTGATTACAACCCCCATTGATAATTGACATTCGTGTCACTTCTTGATTTAGTATGTTTTTACTCGTAAATATTTATAGCTATGATTGACTAGAACAAAATTTTACTTTTTCTATTTAATTCTCGATTACTAACCACTCCCTTTGGACTCAACCCCAACCCATTCGGTTGGGTTATATTACTACACGCGATTGTTGACACTTGAATTGGAAGTTGTGTCTTTGATTACGTCAAACAACAAAATGGCGCCGCTGCCGGGGAGTGGTGTTACTTGAGAATTTTTAGTTAAGTTGGATTTTGTTCTTGTTAGTTGTAGTTTTACTAACCTAATTTTTAGTTTTGTTTTGCTTGCTTGTTTTGAGTAGGACAGTGGAACATGTCTGATAGCAATGGTGGCTGATGCTTATCGTGACCAATGACACTAACCTACACTACAAGTGTCTATGATCGTCGATAATATAATAACCCAACCAAGGGTTGGGGTCGTGTCCCAAGGGAGTGGTTTTGAGAATTAGTAGAAAAATAAAATTTAGTTCAAACTAGTCGTAGCTAAAGACATTAACGATTAAAAACATTGTAAATTAAAAGGGGTGACACAAAGGTGTCAAATATTAAATGGGGGTTTTGCCACAAGTAGTAAAAAAACAACAAATATAATAAGATCAAGTATGGGGACAATTTCTTGGGTTGTGACTGCAATACAAGTTTAGATAAATCATTGGGTACATGCTTTTGATAGGAAATTTGCAAGATAATAGTGACTAGGCTAAGCTTTAGATGGAAATAAGTTCCCTCTCGGGCAACCTACCCCGTTTCAAATGCGTTCCTCTTGGACACCCATTTGCCGCTTGAAGGCAAATCTACACCTTACCCCACTCACTATGTCTAGTTGAGTGTTAGGATATGGGATTAGGGCTCACCCTCTTGGGCTGAACCTCATGTCGACCCACTCTTTGGGCCACCAGTCTAGCGGTCTTGGTTTAGCGACCTCCCTCTTGGGCAAGCCGAAAACACATGGGGCGACCTAGTACTGCTTCGCGGAATTATTCGGCATAACGCCGACTGCTCCTTTCATCGCCTTTTTTATCCTTCTCCTTCAAGGCTTCGCGTACTGGAGCAAAGGGTGGAGTGCGTCCCTTCGGCAAATCGCCAAGTGTGTTTGGCGATGCGCAGGCTTCAACTTCTTCATTCTTTTCAGCCTTTTTGTTCCTTTTTGCGCCTAAGTGTCCATGCTTCCACTAAAACTTCAAATACCTGAAACTTAAGAGTTTTCATCAGATATTGAGACAAAATAAGCATTTGAGGACACTATTCGTATTGAAATAAAGCCCTAAATGAGCCCAATTTGTGGACTCATCAACACCCCAACTTAAACATTTGCTTGTCCTCAAGAAAACTCAAGTCCAGCCGTTCAACAAGGTGTCTCAAATAGTGCTACACAAGACTAAATCATGAATGCACACAACCAAATTCAAATTTACTCATGCAAGGATCAATTGTGTACTCAAAGATTCAAGTTGTGACACACCATTACCAAAGATTCCCATGCTCGCAATACTTGCTACTTGTGCAATCAAGCTCAACAGGAAGTATCTAAGTGCCCTCACATTAGGAATGATTCCATATTCACACACAGAGGTTAATCAATTCAATATCAGGAATCAGATGCAATGCTCATACTCAAAAAAGAGGAACACAATACATGTTTTTACCCATAGGTTTGCCTTTATTTTCCCATCGACTTTTGATTCGTCTTACTCAAGATGAAAAAGGTCTTTCTAAGGCTTGTAATGGGGATGAGTGCAAAGGTATGATCATTTAGGCTCAGTGACTTTTTCCTCGTGAGATGTGGTATTTTCAAGGCATTCCCTTATTTTCCTTTATTAATTCTTTTTCTAGTGCTTCTAAGTCATCTTTTCATTCGCCTCCATGGATTGCTTGGAAACCCGATTTCCTTGGTACTTTTTTCCATAAATTTTTATTTTTATTTTTTATTTTATTTTTTCGAAGGGTTTCCATTGTTTTGCAACACCAGGGGTTAAGGGAGACTTTACTTGCACTTTCTGACTTCTCCTTTTCCTTTTTACCATACCCCCAACTTAGGCTGGCCTAAGTTGGCTATTCGCTAAACCACAAATCAAGAGGATTATAGGTAGTGGGTCAAGTAAGGTCTAGGGTTCATAAAAATTCTTTCAAAGAAAGGTAAGGCTCAAAGGGTGTTCTAAAGAGTTTTACACTCTCACGGGTAGGCCACAAAAGAGGTATATGTCAAATTTGGCTCACACTCTTTAAAGTTGCCTAAGATCATTTCAAGAGCAGACCTTTCTAAATCAATCAGACTAACAGGGAAAATTCTAGGTTTAATCATGCAAGGTTGAAGGCAAGCTAATTACACAAGGCATCGACACTTAAGTCAAACAAGACCACACACTTTCTCTAGTGAGCAACGGTCATTACAAGAGAATCAATTCGATAAATGGCTAATCACAATGAGATGCAAAGAGTTTACATATTATCTACGCAACTTCATTTGTCCTCATCGTAGCCATACATTCAAGTTTGTTCGATTGAGAGCACTATTCAACTCCTCGGTATTGATCGAAATCGAGACTCAAAAGTTTTGCAAAACAACCGCCACATCAACTCACAAGGGGTGGCAAAAATGTGCGAAAAATTCAAAAAAATTTGGAAGGGTCAAAATCATTTTGCAAATAAAAATAAATGGAGCCAGAAGCTCAAACAATCACAAAGCAGTGTTTAAAAACACAATTAAAAACAAGCAACCCAAATGTACACCAAAACACAAGTATCCAAAACAAGCAAAACAAGGTGGGCCTCACCCCACCACAAATAAGAGTGTTTCTCCTCAAATGCAAATAATACAGAATCCAAAAGGCAAAGTAAGGAAAGACAGAGATGGGGTGAAGAAAGGTCCTGTCTAATGGGTCGCTTCATCTTTTTGGGCCTCAGTACTTAGAGTGATTCCCTAAAGTGAAACAATGGTCCCCGGAGTATTGTTGTTTTGGTTCTCATTGTTTGCCTCTGCCTTGGCCTCTGCAGCAAGATTAGCTACAATCATCTGATCTATCTCATGAGCTGCTCCGAAGGCCCGTATTGCATTAGCTAAACTTCGAGCCCATAGAGGCACATTAGGGTCGATGGGAATTCATCTCTTTGCCCTGGCTTCCTCGGTATATTTCCTTTGTCTCGCTAGCTCTGCTTTCTTTTCATCTCTTTTAAATTCCCGTGCTCTTACATGTCGGGGTGACATGTCCCTTCCTGCAACTTTTGGTCTAGCCATTTCTTCAAAAGACTTCGAGGAAAGATAGACAATATTTTAAGCGGGGGTAGGGGAATTCTAGGTGTAGAATAGCTTCACCAAACCAGTTGGCAAACTACTCATCCATTTAGGCCATTCGCTGAAAATGATGCACATAAGGTGCAGGGATGCAGGCAAAGGGCAAACAAAGAGTTTTTTGGCGAGTCGCTAACTGAGCTTAGTGGCATTAGGCTCACCGCCGAAAGTTACAGATCGATTAGTGCATGTAGCATTCAGTTAAAGGAGGAATGGGGGCGTTAGGTGAACCGCCGAGCAATTTGGCGAGTTTGTTCATCTCACCGAACAACCAAACGTGCTTATTTTCAACCCATTTATTTCAAATTTTACCCCACAACCCAGATAATGCAATTTAGGTTCAAATGACACAATTTCAACGATAACCCATAGAAGTTTCACATTTTTACCCACGTAAAAAAAGTTTTCAACTCAAATCACGCGAAAGCTACTCAATCATAATCCATAATACATGAAATCCCAACAACTTAAAGACTCAGAAGAGATTTTATACTATCAATTACCATGCAAATGAGTACAAATTTTGATAAAATAACTGAGGGGTTCGATTACCAACCTTGGTGTTGAATTAGATTGTACTGACGTGCTAGGCAGCAATGCGATCCAAATCCTTGCACAATTTGACACTTAAAATACTATAAAAATGCAAGAAATAAAAGGCTAGAGTGTGGGTGTGAGGTTAATAGGATGAAGCAGGGAGAGAAAGTGAATGAAGTAGAACTTTTAAACCTATGGTTTGTAAAAACCATCTAATTCCCGCTCATTTGGCGATGCTAGTCAAGTTCGTCCATTCACTCGGGCAACCGCCAAGTGTCTAGTTTCTTCGCCAACTGTAACAGGCTCTGCAGCTCATGTGAGGATTCCAATCGATGATTTTCATCGAGATCGCCGACATGCTCAGCCCAGCTCCTTGATAACCTGGCCATGACCAACAAAGAGACCTAGAAGAACCATATTTTAGCTACATTGTTGACCCAGCTGGATCTAGTGACCAAGAAGATCGTGGAATTGGGAGCACCAGAGAAAACCAAAGACTGGTATATTCCCCCTCATAAGTGTGTGAAGCCTAGTGTGAACAATGGTGGGCAAATAGCGGAAACACTCCCACTCATTCTCCACAAAGTCAAAGGTAACGACAAGGTGTTGAATGAGATAAAACAGAATATATCAATGCTGAATGAGATAACTATTTCCCATCTCATAACTGTTCCGCTGCTAGAGAACCAAATCAGTCATATGTTATCTCGTTCTACCCCACGAATCAAGACTAAGTGGGGAAGTCGTGCCATGACTATAACTAAGGCTCTTCTTTGGAGGCAACCCAAGGCTTTATAGCTTTATGTTTATTTTAGAATAATGGTGTGTTAAATATGCAGGACAAAGTGAGGAAACTATTTGAAAAATATAAGAATTGGCGAGCTAAAGGTCCAGTTGATGAATCACCGAAAAGGTGAGTAATCCCGACCTAGACTGCCGTTGGATTTCAAGAAAATTCAGCCTGGAGTCTGTAAAACTCGATGTGATCAGTAAATTATTGGCAAACCGTCGAACCATTAGGTGATTGTGAACTAGTCCGCCAGTTGGACTCTTAGTTTAACTGAAAGTTCTAAACAATTTGGCGAGGTAAGTGATCGTTCGGCATGTCGCCTAGTAGTTCAGCGATTTTGACTAATTTCACCGAATGAGCGAGATCTGGACGGTTCTTATAAGGCCAAAGGTACAAGCATTCAATTATTTTCTTTACCTCACTTTCGATTTTCACAAGCTCGCACCTGCTTAGTATTTTCAATATTTCCATGTTCTATAAGTATTTTAGCTAATTGATTTGTTCTCGGAATTGGATTACTTTGCCGCCTAGCATTACAGTCTTGTTTTAATCTGCAGTAAAGGTTGGTTTTCCAAACCCTGCATTTACTTTCGGTATTTGCTCTCCTATGCAATCGATTTTATCCTGTTGAAGTGTGATGGACCTCTCTGATTTGAGTAAAATGCTTGATTGCCTACTTTAATTCGACAATCTTGCATGTAGTTTCTTTAGGATTGTAATCCCGTAATTTTGTGTCGTAAAATGAATTAAAACTCTAGGGGTTGTTCTTGCATGTTGTGTGTGCCATGGGTCTAGTCTTAATTTGAGTTATGCACTGTTTGATTTTGTTTCGGGGCTTGCGGGGTTGACCTCGAGAATTTGGGTTGAAGATAGGCACGTTAGGTCGTTTCGCGAATTGGGTCGAGCTTGCCAAACTACTCGGTGGTTCTCCTAATGCCCCATCTCGCCTTTGATTTCATATTTCATTTGTTGTCAAGTTCTGTAACTTTTCGCGAGAAACCTGAGTTCGCCAAGGGAATTCGGCGACTCGCTGAAGTTTTCTCTATCGCCCTTTGTCTGCACCCTGTAGCTTAAATTACACTGTAACTTTCAGCAGACTACCTCTTGATCACCAAAAGATGTTGGTGACTCACCGAAAGGCCCTTCCTATTGCCTACCTGCCTAGATTCTAAGCCATCCTTTTGGCGAGCTCGGTCTAGCTCGTCAAAGTTAATTGGCAACTCACCAACTGGTTCGGCGAGTCTGTCTGCAAACTGTTGTTCCTGTGAATTTAATTAAAGTATATCTAACTTTTACCGCAGTGATTGCGGACATGGCTAGGTCTAAAGTTTCTGGGAGAAACATGCCATGCCAAGAGAAAGCAAAAGGGATTACATTGAATGAGGATGCAGTTGCATCCAAGAGAAAAGCTAAAAAACTTTCCACTATTGGTGGAAATGGAAATGGAAAAGGTAAAGGAAAAGCACTTGTGTCACCTGAGGCAGGCTCTGATAGTGACGGCATCTATGATACTTACCTTACCACCTCAGAAAGTGAGGGTGAGCATCAAGAACCGCAACTATGGAGTCTGATGATGATGAACTTGTAGAAGCACGCAGGGCAGAACTACGCTCTAAAAAGTTGAATGACTCGTCTAGGATCCAAACTATTCATGTTGTCCATCCTACTCCTGTTCCAGAGCAAGCAATGGTGGTTGCACCACCAATACAGGGCCCTCCTCCCAAGTCAATGAACAGATTAAAGACTGAAGGGCTGAGGATGATTCTCGAGGAGAAACGTCATTCTATGGATGGAGTGATCGGCAGATACCCGCAAATAATGGATTGCCTGAAATACCACAAGTTTTAAATCTTCACCAAGCCCCGTGGTCCTTATATTCCAAACTGGGTCATATAGTTCTACAGTGCATACAGTGTATTGATACCCCACAGGAAGTAGCAAGCAACAACTTTCAAAGTGGTTGACTATGTGGTTGTCAGAGGCAGGAGGGTTGTCACGACCCAAGAGCACCCGTAGTCGTAACATAGCGTACTCGACCCCGAAGGGGTCTTATACAAGCCTCATAGCATTCATTCATCGCATAAGTAATAGAAATAGTATGGAATTAAAACTTTTCATCTAAAACCATACGATTCAAAACATTCATTGAACAATCTTTCAAAAGACACAGCGGAAGTCTAAGTCTCACATGGCCATCTTAGAAACAATCTCAAACATGTTAGGGACACGGCCCATTACACTTAAAAACTACTAAATGTTTATTACATGAAATAAAGAGAAACTTCTAAACACTTGTCCTCGATCTATGAGGACATACCACTTGATCTTGGAGGAATATCAACCCAAGTACTTCAATCTAGAGTAAGCAAATCACTTGCCGGAACCTATACTTGTAGTAAAAGTAAGAGAAATATGGGTTAGCACACAAAAATGTACCAAGTATGATGACCATTCAAAAACATGCCTTAAATGGGACATTCTGGTTGGAAACCATGCATTATGCCACTTTTTACAAATATCATGTACAATACCATAAGAGACATACATTACAAGTACAATCATCATGCAAGTCATAATACGACATTTAGACAAAATCATCATGTAACCCGTTACCTTCACCTTAGACCTTCACCTTAAGCAACCCTCATCATATACCTTGTACAATGCATATATAGCATCCCATACCACCATCCACACCACGGTACCACATTAAGGTCACCAAAAGTGAACTTACTATTCCTTCCTTTTCACCTTTACACAATATCCGCACATAAGAGACATAACTTTTCATAAGGCATGACAAGGGAAAAATAACTCATAATATAACCCAAGTATAGCATGCATATCACATTAAGCATCTAGGAGTCACATTCTTCAATTACTTCATTTAGAGGACTTTCATACATTAGTCATTAAGACTTAGAAAACTCATTATGACCCTATCAAAGCCTATTCGTGCAATGTATAGATGGCATCCCATACTACCACCTACACTTCATAGAACCTCTCAAGAAAACATAATTCACATCTCACATGATGGGAATAAGTGTTTAACCGACATAGACCATGCAAGCTAGACATGGAATCCGGTGTCCTATAGCCCCACACCGTAAAGAGGTGTTCCACTTGCCGAAGGTAGAACGATAACAATAGCTCGGATGGAATCTGCTAGCTAATATCCTATGTGGCCACATAGTTATGGGATAGGAAGATATATCTTGGAACTCTAACCTAACATTGGGAGAGTTTCCATCTAACCATATCCACTCGGTGCTTAGCCTACATTCCCATAGATTATTTCATTCACATTACATTAGTGTATTAGGGAGGAATGTCATAGGCCTATCGACCCATGATACATCATTACATAAGGAAGGAATGCTATAAGCCTATCGATCCATGGTACATTCAAGGATACCTCTATAGTCCCCATGAAAAGAATGTTGTAAGCCTATCGATTCATAGTCCCTCATTACATTATTTACTCATGAAAGGAATGCCACTAGCCTATCGATTCATGGTATATCAACTCATAAAGAAAGGAATGCCACTAGCCTATCGATTCTAGAGTCTTCATTGCATTAGATCATTTATGAAAAGAATGCCTTAAGCCTATCAATTCTTATCCATCAAGTCAAGACATATTCATTTCTCATATATGAGAAGAATGCCATAGCCTATCGATTCATATTCATCAAGTCAAGACACATTCATTATACAAGAAAATGATGGATGAGCCTACCAATTTTAGATTCAACATTCACTATAGAAATCCTTCACATTCCATCATCATCATTCATGAGTTTCAATTGAGAATATACTATCAACAACAACACAATTACATCACATACATGATCATTATTTTATCATTGAAATCACATGCAAATCCTTCACATCACATTCACATATACAACATCATGATAATACTTGAATTCCTCAAACTATGACTTCAAGGCCATGATCACAATATACATAGTAAGTAAACACCTCCACCTTTCAAGTGGATCAACAATTCAAGCACAGTTCTAATTCAACAAGTAATTAGGTCAAACTTGCCCTTTCAAGACTATGATCACAAATCCTCAATTCACCAAAAATTAACCAGAATTAGGCATAGATGATGATACATTCAATAATCTAAATCAATCTAGGCATAAGTCCATCAACATTCATTCATAATCAACAAACCCACTTCATAAGGCATAATTTAGAAATTGAGAAGAATCATGGGTTCATAGAGTATTTCCATCATAAATCATCAATTAAACACCAATTAAATCAATATATGACATTAAAAACCATTTGAAATCTTTGAAAACTTCTTTGAAATTGACTCTAGGGTTAAATATAACCCTAGATGAAGGATCACCATACCTTTACTAAGATTCGTCAAGAAATTTGATGAATAAATGCCTTGTATCCAACCCTAGCTCCCACTTCTTCTTCTTCCTTGAGTTATAGAGAAATATTGAGAGAGGAAAAACTTTGGGGCTTTCATTTGGGTCTTTTGAATAATGGGGTAAAATAGGTGTTAAAAGACTTAAAACTATGTATATATATATATATATATATATTTAAAATGATTCCACATCAATACAACTTAAAACGAAATTACTTAAAACTCCCTAGTTGGGGCAGCCTCGTCAGGGACCACGCCCAACTTCACGCCTCGTGAAGGGGAACGACAGCCCGTGGTGGCGCCCATGGTCCCCAGGCAGTGACTCCCTTTTGCCTTTCCAATCCCCAAGATGCTAAGGCATCTTCACGGATCACTTCACGGTCCGTGGTCAAGACCACTGGCCGTGAAAATGGTCGTGGACTTGGGGCAGTAGCTTGGCCTCAAGGCCTTCCCTCCCAAGTGCCCCCAAGTGATTGTCATGGACCACTTCAAGGTCCGTGGTCAAGGCCACTAGCCGTGAAAGTGGTCATGGTTATGAGGTAGTGTTGGCCAAAGTTTGGGCAGTCTTGGCCCTTGGCTAAGGCTTTTCCCCCTTGGCCTTGGCCTTTACCCTTGAAACACTATGTTAATCCATAGATGACCTTCAACACTACTAGGTCTAATACGCGTCTTGATGTTGACCCTCACGATTAGGCTCTAGTTCATCCTACCATTTTGTAAGTCGTTACAAGGGTAAATTGTGATAGTGATGCGATCAACATAGTCTTGGGCATGTCCACACGAATTAATGATCACTACCAACACTTGATCAGAACAAAAAATCTAGAAAAGATGAAGAAGTGGTTAGCCCCGCTGATTTCAGATGGTACTCCTAAATGGTTGTAGGAAGGGGCTCGATTGAAAAGAAAGATCTGAACATAGCTGCAAGATTCTAGTTCGGCTTTATCAGCAGCACAATTATGCCATCCCAGAATGAGTCGATCCTTCGCCTTGCCAAGACAGTCTATCTGGGTTGCATCATAGAAAAAACTAGGATAAATTTGGTAATCACCATCGCTTCTGAAATGCTCATGCATGCAAGGCAGCGCCAGACCTCACTTCCCTTCCCGGTATTAATCACCGAGCTGTGTAAACGGGCTCGGGTACCTAGAGATGCAAATAAAGATGTGGAAGTGATTCCCACATCCTCTACTGCTATTCGGAGGATCAAAGCTGAATATCTAAAGGATCAGGTAGAGAAAATGCAAAAAAGCAGCCCCGATGGACCTTTCCCCGGTTGTGGTCTCGGACTCCATACATACAGAGGCATTTTTTCCTACTCAGGCCCCTGAGCCTTCAGATACATCTACTGCCATTGCTACTCCTTCTGATACTCCAGGTCCTTCTGCTGCTGCACTGCCTCTTAGACATGCTGTCTTTACTGTCTCTCGGGCTTCGATCACTCAGGCGTCATTACTTCGGATGGGATAGCTTGCCTATTCTGCGGATCGTCGGGCAGCCAGACTTGAGACCTCCATTCCTGGTATGATTCAAGCTGCCTTGACTGATGTTGTGACACCATTGAGCGCTGCCATTGATACTCTTGCGGCAAGAATAGCGGTGTGTGAGTGTGGACAAGGAGCCACCGAGAACGTAACGGCTTTAAAAGTCTCCATTGCTGAGCTGAGGAAAGATGTGGACTACTTGAAATCTACTGATATATCCATGGCCTTTGGAACAGTAGAGATTCCAGATGTACTCGAGATGACTCCGACTACCACCGGTCATGAGGATAAAATGAAGAAAACAACCGATCATGAGTCAGAGACAGAGACTGATGAGAAGATGCCTGAGGAGACTGAGGGAGATGCAGATGAGGACCTGACTGAGACTGAAGCAGCCATGATAGATGTGGCTGTGAAAGCTTCCCTCGCAAATACACATTTTGTTGTCTCTAGTGGAGCTAGCACCTCTGAGGTGACTCCGGGCACCGTTGCACCAGATGTCGATGCCCGGACAGATGGAGTGACTGCGTAGACAGGATCACCTCTTTACCTCCCTCTCTGTATTACTTTTCTTTTGACATGAGGATATTATATTTTGTTTGCATTTGAGGAAAAATGTTTTTATTTGTGGTGGGGTGAGGCCCATCTTTGTGTGCTATTCTTGACTGATGTATTGATTACATATTTGGGTCATTATGCCTAATATTCTGTTATACACTGCTTTTTGTGGATGTTTGAGCTTGTGGCTCCTTTTGCTTTAATTACAAATGATTTTTGACCCTTCCGAAAAAAATTTGCCACCTCTTCTATGTGTTGAATGTGGTTGTTCTCTTGCAAATTTGAGCATCAGTTTTGATCAATACCGATGACTCGAATAGTGCTCATAATTGAACATAAATAAATAAGCGGCTACAACGAGTCCAATTGAAGTTGCATAGACAATATGTGAACTCTTTGCATCTCGTTGTGACTAGTCAATTATCGAATTGAGTCTCTTGTGATGAATGTTGCACACTAGCGAAAGTGTGGAGTCTTGTTTGACTTTGGTGTCAACGCCTTATATGATGAGCTTCCCGTGAACCATGCATGATGACACCTAAAATTTGCCCTGTTGGTCCGGTTCACTAAGTGATGCATTTTCTTGAGATGATCTTACGCAACTTTAAAGAGTTTGAACCAATTTGAAAATATACCTCTTTTGTGGCTTACCTTATGAGTGTGTGAACCTCTTTTGAGCACCCTTTCAGCCTTGACCATTTTTTGGAAGAAACTTGGTGACATTGTAACCTCTCATTATCCATCACCCATAATCCTCATGATTTGTGGTTTGTTTGAATAGCCAACTTAGGCCAAGTGTGGTCAAAAGAGAAGGCAAATCAAGTAAATGCAAAGAAGTCCCTTGTGCCCATGTTTCGAGAAAAATGGAACCCCTCCATATAAATAAAGAGAGAAAAGATTGAAAAAGAAAGAAAAAGTTGTGAAATAAAGTTGTGGAAATACAAAGAAAGTGGGGGTTTCCAATGAATCATGGAAGATGAATAAGAGGTGACTTTTGAGCTTGAATGAAATTGATAAAGAAAGGAAAGAAGGTGTTGTTCACATTATTTCATGATTATTTCCAGCCTATAATCCTAAATGACCATACATTTGCACTCAGGCCCATTACAAGCCAAAAGACATTTTTTTTTATCTTGAGTGAGCTGAAGCAATTGTCAATTGGAAAATACGGGCAAACCTATGGGTGAAAGCATGCATAGTGTTCTTCTTTGTGAGTGTGAGCGTTGCATTTTATTCCGGAACTTTAAATGATTAACCATTGTGTGTGAAAGTGGAATCATTCTTTTGTGTGAGGGCATGTGAATACCTTTGTTCAGCTTGAACTAGAATTTGAAGCAAGTATTGTGAGCTTGAGAATCTTTGATAATGGTGTGTCACAACTTGAGTCTTTGAGTGCACAATTGATCATTGCATGAGTAAGTTGAGTCTTTTTGTGTGCATTCATGATTGAGTCTTGTGTAGTATTGTTTGAGACATCCTTTTTGAACTGTTAAACTTGAGTTTTACTTGAGGACAAGCAAATGTTTAACTTTGGGTCTTGATGAATCCACAATTTGGACTCATTTAGGGCATTATTTTGATAGGTTTAGTGTACTCAAATGCATATTTTGTCTCAATAACTGATGTAAAGCCTTGAGTTTCAGGTATTTAGAATTAGAGACAAAGCATGGACACTATGGAGCAAAAAGGGACAAAGCAGCTGAAAGAATGAAGAAATGAAGGCCTGAGGATCGCCTACTGCATTAGGCGAGATGCCGAATGATCGTAACCTCACCCAAAGTTCCAGTGTACTGAGCACTGAAGGAAAATATCAAGTTGGCGATGAAAGGGAGCAGTCGGCGCGTCGCCGAACAGTTCCACGAAGCAACACCATATCGCCCAATGATTCAAAACGCGAAGATGCTGAAGGCAAAAGCTGAAAGGTGATGAACCAGACAAAAGGGCGGATCACCGAGTGCATCAGTGATCCTGACTATTGCGGCAAAAACTATAAATACCCATTTAATTCCGTAGCTTAGTATCAATTTGTAGCGATTTATCACTGATTTTTAGAATATTTTCAGTTTGAGTTCTTAGAGTTTTTGGGAGACATTGTTCTTAAGCTTTGAAGATTTGAAGGTTTACAATTCCAAGAAATTAGAAGTAGGTCTTGAAGAATCTTCATCCTTGACATGTTTAAAGACATTTTCTATCATACCCACTTGATGGAAACACTTTTTGGTATTGATTTCTATCTCTTTGTCATGTCTAGCTAAAACCCCAATTCTTGGGGTGTGATTATGTGAATATGGGTTAAATTTACTGTTGGGTATTGTTCATTGTTAGTCTATTTGCTTTTTAAATGTAATTTCGTTTAGTAGTTGTGTTTGAACTTAATGAGATTGTAGTTGCAAAAATGATTTCATCTTAGTGTTTTTGTCCTGCTCGAGAGAGAGGTTTTAAAACTAAAACTACTAAATCGATAGCCTGTGGTTATTGGGTCGTCATAGTTTCAGCTCGAGAAAGTAAATGGGCTAAGGCAAAGATTGTGCTTAATTGCTCCAACTCGGTGTTCGAGAGAAACTGAGTTGATTTTGGGTAAGTTTTTTGAGCGAAAACTTACCCCCACTAAAGTCTAGCATAGTTATAAGGATGGTGTCTGTAAACCTCAGCGAGCCCATGGACAAATCGGTAAATCGCCGAACAGGTCGACGAGCCCGACTTTGTCCGTCGTTTGGACCCCCAAGTTAACTGGAGGTCCTGTAAAACTGGCCGACGTAAGTAACTACTCGGCGTGTCACCGAGTTGTTCGGCGAAGGCGACAAATATCGCTGAAAGGGCGAGAACTGAACGGTTTTAAAAGGCAAAAGGTTTAAATTTTCAAACTCTTTCATATTACCCCACTTTATAACTTCATACATTCACACCAGCACTCTATATTTCCTATATTCTTGCACTTTACTACTTTTTGGTCTATTTTTCTGTGTTCGGAGTTGGAATTCTTTGCCACCTAGCATTGCAAATCATATTTCGGCATAAAAGGTTGGTTTTCCAAACCCCAAACTCATAAATAGCAGTTGAACTCATTTGCAATTTTGTAATTCTTATTGATGTGTGTTGGGCCTCTCTAAAATTGTAAATGTATGCTAGTTTGCCTATTCTAGTTTTGATATCGTGTCTGAATTGTTAATTTCCCGAATTGCATTCTTTTAAATTGATCATAAATTGTTGGGTTGTGGTATTTTGTTGTTGGGTCTACTCGGGTGAATTTTGAGTAACCCAAATTGTGTTAAATGACGTGTTTTACCTAATGATGTAGCGTTTGACGTCATTCTTAAGGGCTAAAGTCGTCAAATAGCCAATTTTGGCAAAATCCAAGGGAAGTCTGAGTACCCCGATTGCATCGGTCTATTGGGTCAGGGCTTAATTGAGAATGTGTGATGTTTGATTTTATTTTCAGGGGCTGCGGGCATGATGTTGAAAGTCAGGGTAGAAAAATGGCACGTTGGGCAGTTTGGCGAGCTGGGTCGAGCTGTCTGCGATTCACCGAAAGATGTCTGCGATTCACCGAAAGACCCTGAGTATCGCCTACCTGTCATTTTTCTGGGAAATTTTCAAACCAGTCCATTTTTCGAGCCCAATCTGGCAGGCCAAAGTGATTCAGTGACTCACCGATCGGTTTGGTGACTCGCTGATCGGTTCGGCGAGTCTTACAGCAACCTATTTTTTGTTGTTTTCTTGAACTATTTCTAACTCATTTTAATGTACTTTGCAGATACGGCTAGAACCAACCTGGACAATTGTGGCATGCCACCCTAGAAAAGAGCACGGGGCATTGTATTTAATGAAGGGGCAGCTAACCCTCCTAAAAAGGGAAATACGGAACCTCCCAAGGGAGGAAAAGGCAAGGGCAAAGCACACGCATCTGAGGTACCGGAGCACAACTCCAGCAGCGAAAGGGAGTCCTTTGATTCCCAGGCTGCCTTTTCTGAGCCCAAGGATGACCAGTCTCTGCAATCCCGACGTGATGAGATTCATTCCAGAGTTCGCCAAGATTCGTTTAACATCCTAGAGGCCACCCCTCTTGCTTATGATACAGTGCTAGCTCCTGCACAGATGGTGGTTTCAGAGCCACCAGTTCAGGTTCCTCCTCCTTGGCTACTCAATAGGCTAAAGGCCAAAGGACTGAGGACGATTCTCAAAAAGAAGTTGTTGTCCATAGAAGGCCTGAAGGGCAGATATTCGGGGGTGAGGGACACACTCTGGTGGCACAGAGTCGACATCTTCACCAGGCCCCGAGGCCCATATATCCTCACCTGGGTCCGTGAGTTCTATTTTGCTTACGGTGATTTAGTTCCTCCGAGATAGAATAAGGCCAACATCTTCAGACCGGTAAAGTCTGTCATGTTCGGGGGGAAAGAAGTGGGGTACAGCAGCGATCACATCAATGTTGTTTTTGACAGAGCTACGGGGTTTGAGTATGAGTATAAGGGTCTCGCGAAAACTCTATCCCTGGATGACCTAAAGGGTTGGCTTCCCCCATCCTTATTTCTGATACCACCCTGAGGTGGATTCAGGCGGGAGTTCAGATCAAGAAGAATGACTTGAATGTAGCTGCACAATACTGGTTCAGATTAATCAGCAGCTCCATCATGCCTTCACAGAATGAGTCCATCCTCCACCATCCAAAGGCAGCCTTTCTAGGATTGATCATAGAAAAGAAGCAGCTCAACTTGGGATTCATTATTGAGTAGGAGATGGCCATGAGGGCCCAACAGCGCCAGACGTCTTTTCCATTCCCGGTCTTGATTATAGAGTTGTGTCGGTCTGCTGGATTTCCTCGTGATGAGAAGAGGGACATCAAAATCACTCCCATATCTTCCACAGATATTATAGAGGTTCAGTACACTCGAGAGGAGGCAGACAGGAAGAGAGAGGCTCTGGTGGATGCATCCCCAGAGGTTGATGTTGAGTCAATACATGCAGAGGCATCCTTTCCTACTCTGGCCTCCGGGCCTTCAGGTACTCCCGCTTCCACTTCCTCCCAGGTTCTTGGTTCATCTACTACTTCCCAGCCCACCAGGATTACTCAGGACATTATCCTAAAGATGGGGTACTTAGCCTATTCTGCCGATGTGCGAGCTACCTGGTTGGAAGCTGAGGTACCTTGGATGATTGATATGGCCATTCTAGTTGCATTGACACCCATCCGGACATCTATTGACACTCTCACGGCGAGAGTAGAGACTTGTGAGAGTCAACAGGGGGCTACTTCAGAGGTGACAACTTCGAAAGTCGAGGTTGCAGATTTGAGAAAGGATGTGGACTACTTGAAGTCCAAAGACTTCACTTCACTCTTTGAGGCAGTTGATGATATGGATTCCCCAACTAGTTCTGAGATGCCTCCGGCCACCACCGAAAATGTGCCTATGGATGATGTGGTAGCTGATGAGTTGGAGGCAGAGACAGATGAGGAGCAGCTAGAGGTGTAAAAGGAGACCATCTACGGAGACTTGCCAGACCTAGAGGAGACAATTTTACAGTCGGTCATTCAGACATCGATGACAGAGACATCCATGGCAGGCCCTAGTGGAGCCTGTGCTGCTGATGTGACCGTAGGCATTGATACCCCGACAAATGGAGCGATTGTGTAGACAGGACATTTCTCTACCTCCCTCTCTGTTATTTTTTATTGACTTGTTATTATTTTGTTGCATTTGAGGACAACTGCATTTTTGTTTGTGGTGGGGTGAGGTATTTCCATACCTACCTCTTGTGACTATCTTTTGTATATACTATTTGGTTTTTATGCTTTGAATTACATGTCGATATTGTTTTGTGGATGTTTAAGCTTGTGGCTCCTTATGATGAATGTAAATGATTTTTTACCCTTATAAAAACGTTGTTTTTGCCACTTGTGTTGTGTGAATATGGTTGTTTTTGTGCAAATTTGAGTATTGGTTATGATCAATACCGATAACTTGAATAGTGCTCTTAATCGAACAAAAATGAATGCACGGCTACGATGAGGACGAATGAAGTTGCATAGACAATATGTGGATGTTTTGCATCTCATTGTGACTAGACGATTATCGAATGAGTCTCTTGTGATGAATATTGCACACTATCGAATGTGTGGAGTCTTGTTTGATATTGGTGTCAGTGCCTTGTGTGATGAGCTTACCGGAAACCTTGTGTAATGACACTTAGAATTTGCCCCGTTGGTCCGGTTGACTAAGTGATGCAAGATCTTGAATTGATCTTAGGCAACAATTTTGAAGAGTTAAACAATTTGACAATATACCTCTTTTGTGGCCAACCTTGTGAGATGTGTGAACTTTGCTTGAACCCCTTTGAGCCTTGTCCTTTTCTTGGAAGAAACTTGATGCAATTGTAACCCCTCTTTATCCATGCATCCATAATCCTCATGAAGTGAGGTTTGTTTGAATAGCCAACTTAGGCCAAAAGCCTAAGTTGGGGGTATGGTGAAAAGAGGAGGAAAATCAAGAAGTGTGAAGAAGTCCCCCTTTGATCCATGGTTTTGAAAAAGATGGAACCCCTCCATAAAAAATAAAAAATAAAAAATAAAAAATAAAAAAGAAGAATGAAAAAGTTGTGAAATAAAGTTGTGAAAGTTGCAAAAGAAATGGGGTGTCCGGTATACCATTGAAAGTGAATAATGAGGTAAATTTTGAGCATGAGTGAAAATGCTGAAGAAAAGGAAGGAAAATGATGTTCATACCACATTTCATGAGGATAGCATCCACTGAGCCAAAATGACCAGACTTGTACACACAGCCCTGTTACAAGCCTTGAAAAGACCTTTTTGATCTTGAGTGAGCTGAAACGAATGTTAATTGGAAAATAAGGGAAAACCTATGGGTGAAGGCATGCATGTGTTCATCTTTGTGAGTGTGAGAGTTGTATCCAATTCTGGAGCTATAAATTGTTAAAGAATTGTGTGTGAATATGGAATCATCTTTGTTGTGAGGGCATTTGAGTACCTTTGTTGAGCTTGAACTTGCATTTGAAGCAAGTATTGTGAACTTGAGAATTTTTTATAATGGTGAGTCACAACTTGAACCTTTGAGTGCACAATTGATTCTTGCATGAGTAAGTTCAGTCTTGTTGTGTAGATTCATGATTGAGTCTCTTGCAACACTGTTTGAGACATCCTTTTTTAACTGTTGGACTTGAGTTTTACTTGTGGACAAGCAAAAGTTTAAGTTGGGAGTGTTGATGAGTCCGTAATTTGGACTCATTTAGGGCTTTGTTTATATGGATTTAATTTCCTCAAATTCTTATTTTGTGCCAATAATTGATGTTAAATCCTTGATTTTCAGGTATATGGATTAAGGAACAAGGCAAGGAAACTAACAGGCAAAAAAAGGACAAACAAGCTGAAGAAATAAAGAAGGGCGAGTCTAAAGATCGCCAAGAGCACTCGGTGTGTCGCCAAGTAGCTCATCAGACTGCCTAAAGTTCTAGTGTGCAAAGCCCTGAAGTAAAGAACCAAGTTGGCGATGAAAGGGAGCAGTCGGCAAATCGCCGAGTAGTTTCGCGATGCAGTCCTAGATCGCCCAAAGTTATATATCTGGAGGTTGCTGAGTACCAAGGCAAAAGGGTGATGGAATAGACCAAAGGGTGGCTCACCGAGTGGTTCGACGAGCCCGACTTACTTCACCGAGTGACTCTTCGCAGCAAATTTTCGGTGACTATAAATACGTTTCTGAAGATTTAGTTTAGTATCGAATACTCTTTAGAACAATCTATTATTAAGTTTTGAGCACCTAGAGATAGATTTTTCTAGTTTTTCCTTAGCTTTGAGGGATTGAAGTTTATCACTTTTGAGAAATTGAAAGTTGGTCTTTGAGATTCTTCGAATTGGAGCATTGTAAGGACGAATTTACTCTTACCTAGTTGGTGGATAATCAATTTGGTAATGGTTTTTACCTTTTTATGATGTCTAGCTAAAACCCCAATTCTTGGGGTGTGATTATGTGATTATGGACTGATTTAGCTTATGGGTATTGCTAATTGTTAGTTTAAATGCTATTTAGAAGTGAGTTTAATCATTAATTGTGGTTTAATTTAGCCATTGTAGTTGCAAATGCAGTTTCAGGTTTGTTCTTGGCTTGCGAGAGAGAGAGAGATGTTTTAGAACGAAAGTTAATGGTTGATGGTCAGTGGGTATTAGGTTGACCTGGGTTCATCTCGAGAGAGTGAATCCTAAACTCAATCCCACACATTCAGCTCTAGAGAATGAATAGACTAAGGTGTGGGCTGCTCTTATTTTGCATGGTTGTTGATGTTCGAGAGAAATCACTTGATTCGGGGTAAATTGTTAGAGAGAAAGTTTACCTTCCCTATAGTCTAGCTTACTCACTAATATCTAGATATTTACTAATAGTTGCAATTACACATACGTTTATAAATGCCTATAATCGATCACATCCCAAGAACCCGTCTCATTATTGTTAATTTTTATTGTTTGTGACTGTTTGTAGTTGTTAATCAAAACCAAAACCCCCATTTGACATTCGTGTCACCCCTTAATTTGAATGATGTCTTTATTCGATAACTTTTATTCCTATAACTGATCTGAACATGTTCATACTTCCCAATTGAATCTGAAACACGTACCATTCCTTATGGGATTCGACCCCAACTCATATAGTTGGGTTTTATACTGACTAGCGATCGTTGACACTTAGAATTGGATGAAGTGTCCTTGAAATGTTAATCAAAAATCCTTGCTACTGAAAATGCAAAATCGAGGGAAAGAGTATATTTTTCATTTCCTTACATCAATCTTAGTATAGTCATCTTTTTTTCAACTCTTCAACTCTAATTCATAGTTGGATATAAAATTAAATTATTTGGTGCCTATGTTCTTAGTTTGATGGCCTTCAACAGAGACAACACCAAGTGGAAGGAAGGAATGAGAAGCTCTTTCTGATGTTAATGTCCCCTGCTTTTTTCTAGAGTTATGGCCTAATAGCCCTCTTAAGCACTTTCTGAACACACATTAGGTGCATAGCAAACATCACAAAAGGAAGAGACATTCTTTTTTAAATGGACTAAAAGAGAAAGTAAGACAAACAAATTGAAATGGAGGGAGTAAGTAATCTATGTCATATTGATGAACCTGTTATTGTTGAATATCAGGGGACAAAGCTCTTTGTACAGATAGTACAGGGGACAAATCTCAAGTGTGATGAACAAGCACTATAAACACTGCTCAAGGCATTTGTGGCAACAATTTCTTTCTTGTCGCATGGTAATCTCTTTTACCATACATGAGTGCATATCAACTATTTTATCTTTTGGTAAATCCTCCTTCATGGTTCTTTATTTGATTGTTTTTTTTTATCCTGACCCTTCGTTAGCTTGGAATTTAGATGAATAATTACATTAAAATATGTAACGACCCGAGAACACCCCCTAGCTGTTATCGATGTATTCGACCTCTCGGAGGTCTTATACAAGCCCTTAGCATTTTTCATAGAATTTATCATAGAAAAATAGCGGAAAATTTAAAAAGAAATTCATGATATAACACTAGACTTAAAAGTCACCTCATTTAAACCTTTAATACAAAATCGGAGTACTACGTCTCAAGGTAGCCACCTTAAAACACGACTACAACACAAAAGGGACACAGCCCTTACAATACAAAAGAAACTACTATCTAGTACATAGAACTTAAGGAAACTCTTTAACATAAAGGGCCTTGAATCTTTAAGGACACACTCGAACTTGGGAATAGTAAGCCAAGCTCATCACTTCTAGGAAAGGCCCTTTAGCCACCACCACCTACACTTGGTGTAAAAAGATGAAGAAGAATGGTGTTAGTACAAGAATGGACTAAGTATGATAACCATGCAAAAATATGCTTTTAAAAGGAACATTTAGTTGGAAACCGTGCATCATGCCTCTTTAGAGAAGCTTCAAGAACATTTAGTACAATAGGCACAATATAAACCACATACATCATCATACACATAGAAACCATTCATAATAGCACATAGAGCCACTTATAACATTTTAGGCACATTCATTGCATACAATACATTACCTTCCTCTTTATCTTAACTCCTTTCCTTAAGCAACCCTTAGGGAATACTAGGTGCAATGTATCACCTTAAGGTTACCAAAGGTGAACTTGCATATAGCCTTCATCAATCCAACCACATATATTCATAGAGTCATAAGCACACCATAAGACATAGTCTTCACATAGGAACCATCACCTAAGACAACCCCCAAGTCACACTAGTGCAATGTGCAAGTAGCATCCCATAATACTACTCACACCAAGTGTTCCTAAGAAGCCACCATAGACTAGGCACATCATATTCAACAAGTTATAACATCTTCATTTAACATTAAACATAAGACCAACATACTTCATAACATCATATAAGGACTCATTCCTTTACTACGTCACTAGTCATAACCCATTTAGTTCATATCATAGGTAAACCACCCTCACAACCCCTTCACAAGCTCACTTGTGCAATGTACACATGAAGTCCCATACCCCCACATATACTAAGCAAACCCATTAAGAAGTCATAAGTGTAATTCACATGCATAATCATACTTCATGTCTTGACATAAGTAAATTCAGCCTTAACATGCTTTCATATTAACATACATAAACCATAGTCTTCATTACATAAAGAGCCTAATCATAACCTCCCTCAGAGTACACTTGTGCAATGCATAAGTAGGGTCCATAGTCCTACCTACACTAAGTAACTCTTCAAGAAATCATGACTAGAGTTCATATTCTTATCTTAGTTCATTACTTAACTTTCGGGAGATATTGCCATAATCGACATAGACCATGTGAGCTACATGGAATCCGTTGTTCTACTCCCACACCGAAAAGAGAGGGTACTACTTGCCAAAGTAGGACCTACATACATAATAGCTATCTAGTGGATCCACTAAGCTAATACCTATAGGGACACGTAGTTATCGAACAAGGAGATTGCTACTAGAAAACCTTGACTTACTAAGCGTGGAGGTTTCCATCTCATGAGACATCTATATTGGGAACCCAGACTTGCTAAACATGAAGGTTCTCTTATGGGAAGCCGTACTTGCTAAACGTGAAGCACCCACTCTCATTTTTCATGTTCACTCGGTGCTAAGCTCCAACTCTCTTTTTAAACATCTTTAAGCCTTTATTTAACATTAGTTCATAAAATAGGCTTTAGGGACTTAATACCTCATATCATATACCTCAAAGGTTTCTAAGATGAGAATGATCTTTCATCATAGAACCTACATTATGTGAGAATGACCTTTCACATAGTCATACCATATTCATAACATAGTCTAGTTTAGAGTACAATTGAGGAAACCTTTCAAGAGACTCGTTTTCACTACATTATCATAACCTTATTCATTCATTCATGTGTGTGTGTACATATGTGAGAAAGCCTTTCACATAAACACTTTTATACAACACATATTCGTACCTTGCTAATCATACACTTTGCATGCATAATAATATATAAGGGCACATATAAGAGTTAACCTTTCAATAGACACGATAACACATCATTTTCATAGCTATACGTGTAGAGTGTGTGTGCGCATATTGGTCCTCATAGTGACATATTAGCAACAACATTGACATTGAGTGCACTTCCCTTCAAGGGATCACAACACATTCACAATATCCCCAAATCATAAGCAATTTACATATAAAGCCTTTAGGGATTCTAGACCACACACCCACACTTCATCATAGGAGACAAGAACACATTCAACATTGAATAGGTACTCCTAGCATGTATATGATCAAACATTCATATAAGGGTCATATAGGTAGGGGTCCTTCCACAATAGTACTTAACATAATAAATCATGTAGACCACACCTTATCCCTAACATTATCATTCACATTATACTCCTCATCATCAATATACTTTCAACATCATGCTAGCATTGAGGATTTCATACATAACCTTCATAGCACAACTTCATAAATATATGCATCATAATCATCAATTCACTTCACATCTATTGCCTTCAAGGCCATGATCTCAACATGTATAGATAGAAAAGAAGTAAACACCCCCACCATAAGTGGACCAAACCACACAACATCAATTCTCATACTATAGACTAGAAGTTAGGTCAACTTACCAATTCTCCAAGACATGATCACCATGGATCAATCCTCAACAATTCATAATCAATTGACATAAGTAGAAATAGGAATCAACAATGTAATTATATAACATAAACATAATGTAAGTACAATTCTATAAACAAAGGGATCAACCCATAACTTTTTCCATAAGGCCATAATTCTCAACTCATCAATATACCAACAATTCAACATGAATAAGTATAGATAATCATAGGAAACATAAATACTATATAATCTAAACATAATTTCACCAATAGAGATCATATTCACAAAGACCCACATCATAGGCCATTTTTTGAGAATTTGGGGATCATGGGTTCTTCAAGAATTCCTTTGAAAATTGTCTTAAAAACTTTAATTCCACATTAATTCATCAATAGAATTATTTATAAAATCGTTTGACAAAGGACCCATGTTTAGATTGAAAATTGGGAATTTTGGTCTTTGAATCACTTTTGAAAATCTTTGATAGAACTCCTTGAATGAGAGGTTATTCAAGAATCAAGAGTTATCATACCTTAATTATTGAAGACCCATGAAATTGAAGAAGAAATCAGTTGAAAACCCATCTTCTAGCTTGAGCTTCATCAAGGTCTTCAATGGAGTTTTTCAGAGAATCTATTTTGAGAGGGAAGGATCAATTTGAAGAATGGGGTCTAATTTTAGGTTTTGGGGTTTTAACCAACTTAAAATACCATCAAATAGGTAGAATAACCATTTATAATAATTCCCCAAAGTACCCAAAATACCCCTCACTTAGTTGGACCTTTTATTCAAGTCAAACTTGAGTTTTATTTTCGCAGATTTCGTCGGGAACCAAGTATGCGACGCGGAGGTGTTCCCACAAGTTTCTGGAAATTAAATTTTGAGACGGTAGAGTCTGCGGAGTCTCCGCGATGTGGATCCACTTTTTGGCCATTGGTGGAGTAGGTCCGCAACGCGGAGCCACTTCATCAATGCACAACTTCAAGCTGCCTCGGTAACTTGTTTGGCCAAGGGTTGGGGTTCTCCTCGGGGACCCTTAGGGTGGTCCCGGAAGTCGTTCCCAAATGTTTTGACCCTAAAAACATTTATTAAGACACTAGGGTAACCTCCACTGATTTTAGACTCCAAACAACACATAAAAACAGGAACAACATACTAGAACATACCAACACGCAAAAGACTAGTTTCTGAACGTCTTGGTCGTCCCTTGACGTTTGACTTCCAAACTCTTTAAAACTGACTAAAAAGGTTATTCTTCATTATTTTAACAAGTTATTAATTCATAAAACCCATGTGAGGCTCTATTTTATCCTACTTCATTTTGAGGGTCGTTATAAAATCTGAGGAAGAATTCAACTTCTTCCTAGACTTCTCTCATTGCTCTTTAGAACTTCACCATTCATGCTCTCTATATTTTATTCATACTGCTTATTTTAGTAGATTTCTAATTTGATTGTTTGATTGACTTATTTTCTCCTTTATTTCTTACAGCAAAATAGGCTTCTCTTCGGATATCAATATAAGTTGGCTCTACTAAAGATCATCTCGATATTACATATGATCGTGATCCAAGTTGTCATACCTTCACTGACTCAATTTTATTGATTTTTCATTGTTGAACACATTTTTTTTATTTGTTTTGACAACTTGAACACAATCTTATAGATAATTCATATTGTTTTACCAAAAGAAAACAAGAAAGTGGATGTATTAAGTTTGATTGTTCTTTATTTTAAATGAATGATGTGGTTTGAGTCTGGTAATTCTTCTATTACTATATTTGTATTAATTTCTCTGGTTATACATATGAATTAAGGTTAATTCATAGTCAATTATAATTTCCACTAAAATAGGTCTCATTTATCGGCAATTATAATTTTTAAATATGTAAGCTTTACTGGCAATAGTTATTGCCACTAAAAGTGTAACACCCCGGAAATTATATGACTTAAGTTAGAGCCTCACCTTATGAATAATGACTTAAAAATAGTTAAAATGATGTTTATAAACCTATATTAATGCAATTGACTTGGGTTAGAAGAGTAAAATTCTAAACGTCACGAAACGACCAAGACGTCCGGAAACTAGAGAAGAATGTGTCATAGTGTGTCCTTAGGTTTTGGGAAGGTTTGGGAGTGTCGTATGATGGTTTAATCTTGTAAAAAGGTTTAAAACAGGTAAATATATGTTTATAGGGTCAAGACGTTCGAATAAGATGCCCCGGCGCCACCTTAAGGGACCCCAAGGAGGACCAAGCAAGCTGCCAAGGCAGCTTGCAAATTGTGCATAGAGGGAACCATGGCGCATCGCGGACTTGCTTCCCCAAGGAGAAAAAGTTAAGTTCGCGATGCGGTCATATCGCGGACTCTACTGTCTCAAAATTTATTTCAAAATATGTTCAGGGAACAGCTCCGCGTCGCGAACGTGTTCCGCGACGAAAATGCAGAAATTCAGAAATCTATTTTTACTTCATTAAAGAGTCTAACTAAGTGAGGGGTATTTAGGGTACTTTAGGGGACATGTATATAATGATTTTTAAGTCAATTTACCTCACTTTTATCACTCAAACACAAAACCCCAAAAGATCTAAACCTAAAGTTCCTCCTTCTCTCTACTCTCTCTCTCTTCTCAAGAACTCCGTTGAAGAAGATTGGAGCTTCAAGAAGAAGATTGGAGCTTCAAGAAGAAGACCAACTCTCCAAGGTTTCAACTCAGATTTTCGTGGTTAATTTGTCAATAAGGTAGGGTTGCTTATCACTCTTGGGATTCCTTTCCCCAAGAGGCCCCTTCAAGATGAATTTCAAAATCTCCAATTTCTAGGTTTCAAGCCAAAAATGTGGGTCTTCTTTCTAAAGTGAAATTGATGTTATAAAATGACTTTGATTGATGTTATATGAACAATTATGGATGAATTTATGTTGTATTGGTGGTTTCTTGAAGAATTTCCCATGAAACCCATGTTTCTCCTTCTTTTCCTAATTCTAACCCTAGTTTGTGTTGGATATTAATTGAAGGCTACGAATTGAATGTGATGTTATGTAATTCATGTTTGTATGATGATTCTACCCTAGTTTATGTATAATTTCTATGAATTTAGGATTGAGTCTTTGAATGAAGACTTGTAGGCTATGAAGGGAATATGTCAATTGCTTATATTGATGTTGATTATGTTATTACTTCATGAATTACCTTGTGTTATGTATTGGTTATGAATTTCTTGGTAATTGAAGTATGGATGTCCCACGAAGGGCAAGAAGGTATGAAGGTTGGTTCTTCTTTGAACTTAAGTATGAAAGGTGAATTACTTAGATTGTAATGATGTTATACCTAATCTGTTGTTGTGGTGTTGATGACCTAGTTTCCTCATCCTTAACCCTCTACACTTGAATCAGCTATGAAGTAAGTATGTATATTATGGTATGATTTCTATATGATTGAAAGGTAGCTCTCATGAGTATAGTGTAATGTAAAGTGAAAGGTTTACTTACTTGCTAAGTGCCTCTAAAGTGAAAGGATTGTTACTCACTTATGAACATCTATGAGCTATTATGGTAAGATATCTACATAAGGGTCTACTAAAGGCTAATGTGAACTTGTGTGATGACTAAAGATGATTTCAAAAGGGAATTAGATTCTTAGCACCGAAAGGGCATGTAAATGAGATGGGGGTCTCATGTTTAGTAAGTCTGGCTCCCCACATGGGTTTCCTCACGTTTAGTAAGTTCGGATTACCCATGGTATGTGTTGTCTCATGAGATGGAAACCCTCATGTTTAGTAAGTTAGGGTTTTTAGAAGTAATCTCATTGACCCTTAACTATGTGCCCACATAGGACTCTAGCTTAGTGGATCCGCTTAGATAGCTATGTACGAATGTTTACACCTTAGGCAAGTGTTAACCCTCTCTTTTCGGTGTGGGGGTAGAACACCGAATTCCATGTAGCTCCCATGGTCTATGTCGGTTATTGCAATATTTCCCTAATGAAAAAGTAAATGAAGGTATGAAAGGTGTGAACTCTTACTAGGGCTTTCTTAAGGGTTTCTACATAGTGTAAGGGAGGGTATGGGACTTCTCTTGCACATTGCACTTGTGGGATCCTAAGGGATGGTTGTAGTAGTGTTCTCTTATGATTATGATGATTACGACTTATGTATGTTGAAGCTATGTTATGTATGATCATTATGAATATGGTAAGTTATGGTGAAATATGATATTATGAATGTATGCATGAAGTAGGTTTCTTAATGTGATACTTGGCTTTGAATAGGGTTATGGGGTTCTATTCTTTGCATTGCACTAGTATTGCTTGGGCTGTCTACATGTTGGGATGATATTGTGTTGGTTTGGACTATGATACTTAATTTATGTGCATATTGGATTTACTTGGCAAAAAGCATGTTTTGACTAAAATGTCCTTTTAAGCATGTTTCAATGGCATTTATGCATAGTAGCCATACTTAGTACGTGTGTTGTACTAACTCATATTTTCTCCCTTTTCCCCAAACATTTAGGTTTGGGCCATTGAGGATTCAAGCTCACTTCTCAAGACACTTGGAGTTGCTTCGCCAAGTTGGTGAGTCCTCAAGTCCGAGGACAAGACCCTATGATCTAGCTTCTATGTTTAGTTCTTTGCTTATGTTGAAAGACATTGTTATACTTTCCTATTTCAACATTTCTTATTGATGTAAGGGCTAAGTCCCATTTTCGATACTTCTATGTCTAGATGGTGCATTGTGATGAAATTAGATTATATTTTTCATATATGAAGTGAAGTTGAACTTCCAAAGTAAAAGTTTTAAATTTTCCGTGATTTTATTCTATGATACATGCTATGACGAATGCTAAGGGCTTGTATAAGACCTCTTCGAGGTCGAATACGCCGCTAACGACTAGGGGGTGCTCTCGGGTCGTTACAAAAAGTATTTACTTTTAGCGGCAATTTACAGGTCTATACTGGGACTCTAAATAAATGCCGCTAAAGGTTTTAGCGACACTGGATGCAATGGCAATAGATTAAATGCCGCTTAAGTTTTTTTTGGCAATAAAAATTGCCGCTAAAAGGAAAAGTAAATGCCACTAAAAGTCTATTTTGTTGTAGTACCACGCATAGCGGCCTCTACACGAGAGGCAGGTACATCAGCAGATTGGGCAAAATGGCCCATCTTGTAAAGCATATCTTAGGTGATAGGGAGTCGGGAGGAAGAAGAAGCAGCAGCAGAAGATTTAGTGGGAGGCAGTGCAGCAGAAGTACTAGGGGTCTCAGAAACAGAAGGTCCAAAAGTACCTGAAGGCCCACTAGCCTGAGGTGGCATAATTTCCTCTATCGACAACATGTCAACGTCAACCTCCGGGGAAGTATCCACCAGTGCTACCCTCCTCCTGTCAGCCTAGTCCCATAAATACTCGACCTCAATACGCTGGATTTCAGTAGAGGAGGTGGGTGTCACCTCCACATCCATCTTATCATCTCTAGGAACATGGGCCATCTACACAACTCTGTGATCAGTACCGGGAATAGGAGCGAGGTTTGTCTCTGCTTGGCCCTCATGGCCATCTCCTGCTCAATCAGCAACCCCAAATTCAGCTTCTGGTGCGTAATGATAAACTCTAGACAGGTTGCCTTCAGGTGTCTAAAGATGGACCCATTTTGGGATGGTATAATAGTGCTATTGGTGAACCCGAACTAGTATCTGGCAATAACATTCATGTTCTTTTTCTCTATTGGTGCACCTGCCTCTATCCACCTTGGGGTGGCATCATATATAAGGGGTTCTAGCCAACCCTTAAGGTCCTCCAAGGTTTTCTTCTATACCAAGTCTATGTATTGATGCATAATGTCCAATGAGCACCCCAAGACAACATTAATATTTGAGCAGCGACATTTAACTTTCTTGCCACGAACTATTACAAAGTCCACCGGTTTGAAGGCATTGTCCTTCCTCTTCCCCTTTGGCACTAGCTCACCATAGGCTGCACAAAACACCCGGACCCAATTGGGAATGTAGGGGGCCAGGGTTTTGTAGATAACTCGAACTTGTGGAACTTGATAGTGTTCCACACCTCTAGGTATCTATCCACCACACCGTTGGGAGACAATCTCTTTTCCTCTAAGATAGTCCTCAAACTCTCGGCCTTTAATTGATTGAGTGACCAAAGAGGAGGACCCTGTACTGGTGGTCCAGGACCACTGCATATGTAGGGGAAGCAGCTGGAGGAGCAGGAGGAGGAGGCACTGGGAACCTAGACGGATCATTCATTGCTTTGGATCGTAACTCTGTACTCGTGGCATGTAGCAACTGATCATCCTCAGGCTCGGAGATAATATCATGAGAGTCATGTTGAGAGTACCCCTCACTGTTAGATGTGGTGAGGTGTGTCTCGTATACCCCCTAATGATATGAGCTAGCCTCCTAAGGTGTCACAACCACAAGCGCCTTGCCATTGCCTTTACCTCCCTTTGGAGGTTGTTTTGTCGCCTTCGCCTAGGACGCAGCTGCATCCTCATTAATCATGATCCCACGTGCCTGCTTCAGGGGTGGTACGTTTCGACCAGCCACCTTAGGTCTAGTCATGCCTGCAAAACAATGTAAAAAACGTTAGAAAAATTTAAGAAAAATTGTTGCAGGAAGACTTGCCTAACCGATCGGCGAGTCGACAAACCACTTTGGCAACCTAGATCGGGCTCGCTGAAAGTTCCTGAATAAAAAGTTCGAAAATTCAAAGTTGTTTGGTGATGTCCAAGGCGATTCAGTGGATCGCTGACACCATTCAGCGGACTGGAGATGACTCGCCAAATGTTACAAAACATTTTGAAGAAATAGGAGAGCAAAAGGGCGATCAAGAAGCACTTTCGGCGAGTCACCGAGTGAAATCCGCGAGCTCAGGAATATCACCGAAAGTTACAGAACATACACTAACAATTTAGAGAAATTAAAGGCGTTCAAAGGGACGTTTGGCGAACCGTTGAACCCTTCGGCAAGCTTGACCCAGCTCGCCAAATGGCCCAACATGCCAATTTGTCACCCCGTACTTCAAAATCAAGCCCGCAGACCATGAAATAAAAATCAAACACTTACACTATGAAATTAAAGCAAGACCCAAACTACCCATGGCCTCGGGGTACTCAGACTTCCTTGATTTGGCCAAAATTGACCAATTGACTTCTTTTACCCTTAAGAATGACGTCAACCGCTCTATCATTGGGCAAAATTCGACAATTAGCACAATTCGGGGCTACTTAGACTTCAGCCCGCTAGACCCACGATATTTCCAACACAACCCAACAATTTCAACTCTTTTTCTACAAGCAATGACACGGGAAATTATTATTTAAGGCCAACTAATTAAAATGTTAGTTAAGATTAGGCAAACAAAATACAACGCGATGATCAACACAACATTAGTCACAGATATCAACAATAAAACATCAATATGCATTTGATTTCAACCAACAATTAAGTTTGGGGTTCGGAAAACCAAACTGTATGCCGAAAAAGATTTGAAATGCTAAAAAGCAAAGTAATTCCAAAATCTGTCCCGAGCAAATATTCCAAACAAAACAAGAGTAAAAATGCAAGAATATGAAAAATTTAATATCGGTGTGAGAGTACGGGAGTTGAAGAAGTTAGAAAGTTAAGGATTTTTTGAAATTAAAACAGTTTGGCCCTTTTAAAACTCTTCAGTTCATGCGCCAGTCGGCGAGGTAAGTCAGGTCCATTGACCCACTCGGCGATGGACCGAGTGGTATTTTTGCTCGCTGAGTTTTACAGAACTCCCAGCAATTAAGGGGTTCAAACAGCAGGCAAAGTTGGGCTCACCGACCTGTTCGGTGAGTTGTTGTGTCATGACCCAGGGCTACACCCTAGATGTAACATGGCACATAGAACCCCGAAGGACTCCATGTAAGCCACTTAGCATATCATAAAATAAGATAATAGAAAAGTGCAGAAATTTTAAAACATTTTCCATTCAATCAACATCTTTTATAAAAGCAAATCGGAAGTTTTATTACACTTGTCTCAAACCATAAAGAACATGAACATCTTTGGGACACAACCCATACAATAGTCTAAAATTTAAAAGAAAGACATAAAGGAAGGGTGATCAAATCCTCAATGCTATGAGGACTCACCAAGTCTTCAACTCCTTGATCTTCTAGAAACCTAGCCATAAGAATGGAATTCAAAGTCGTCAGACCCTACATTTGATGAGAATGTAGGCAAGAGTATGCGTTAGTACAAAAGTACTAAATATGATAGCTAGCATAACAACATATTAGAAAGCATGATCTTCAACATAGACATAATATAAGCATTAGTCAACATAAGGTATGATTCATAAACAAAGGAAATACATCATGTTCATAAGCATAGAAAATCCTAAGATCTTCATAACTTACGAGAATTACTTCTCAAGCAACTTCAAAGCATACTTGTGCAATGCATGGATGAGATCCCATAATCCCACCCACACTAAGTACCACTTTTAGGTTATCATAAGCATACTTACCATCTTTGGATCTCATCCTTAGCTTACTTCTCATAGACAAGGGAACCTTCACCTTTAGTCCAAGATATTATGGAAGGCAACTATAGCAACAATCCAAGATAAGCATACAACATATAAGAGAAATACTTCATAAGTCACCTCAAGGCAAGCTTGTGCAATGCATGAATAAGACCCCATAATCCCACCCATGTTAAGCTAGACATTTTAGGCCCTCATTCATATTTATCATCTCATATTCTCATAGTTAACTTGTTTATCATAGACAAGGGGAATCACCTCAAGTCATACATGCATTGGAAGGGCCTTTCAAGCTACAATCCAAACTAGTCATTATCCTATTTCATAGCTCATACGAATCTTACTTATTTTTAAGACATGGGAACTCACCTCTCTATATCTATCATAAAGGCCAATGGGTATTCACCTCTCTATGTCTATCATAAAGGCCAAATGTGTATTAACCTCTTACTATACATGTATAGTCATAGGTTCACCTCCATAACTATTTTAGGGAAACATAGGTATTCGCCTCCATGCCCCACCATTATATGATATTAGGTATTCACCTCCACATCATTTACATGAGGATCATAGGTATTCGACATGATCAACATAAAGGCTAATGGATATTCACCTCTTGCCTTACTATAAAAGTTGTACATTAAGGGTATTCACCACACACTTCTCATATCATGTCACCGATAATCACCTCTTGTTTACTAACTTAGGAATATGGGAGCTCTCCTCACATCCTTCTCATATAAAGGTCTTTGGGGGAATAACCACAAGCCTTATCACATTTCATAGTCCTTGGACTTAGATTCATTTTTGGTGAGCAAACCTTTCAACCTAGAATCGTTCAATGTGAAAGAACTTTTCATATCATATCATATTCATGCATAAGTGTGTGTGTGAGAATATACTTTCACAACACAACAACATATCATAACCGTAGACACTTTACTCTCAAAGTGTTCTAAAGCTTATACATAGATTTCATAAAATATGCATGAATCTCATACTTTACCTCTTTGAGGCTTCTAAACTTTCCTTTAATCATCATATCTAGAATTCTACATTAGACATGGATATCATCATAACTCAAGTGATTCTATCACTTCATACATTCAAAGATTTATGCGGTAGATTAGGTGGGTAAAGTCCTTCCATAATGATGAGTCTGAGATTTGGACTCATTTGGGGCTTTGTTTATAAAGATTTAGTGTCCTCAAATGCTTAATTTGTGCCATAAACTGATGTTAAATCCTTGATTTTTAGGTATATGGATTGAGGAACAAATCAAGGACACTAACAGGTAAAAAGAAACTAAAAAACTGAAGAATTAAAGAAAGGCAAGCCTGGTGATCACCAAGAGCATTTGGCGAATCACTAAGTGAATAGCTTGACTGCCTAAATTTACAATGTTCTAGCCCAGAGGGAAGAAACCAAGTCGGCGACAAAAATGAGCAATCGGCGAATCACCGAGTAGTTCTGTGAAGCAAAAAGAGATCGCCCAAAGCTACAGACCTTGAGGATGCTGAGTGCCAAGGCAAAATGTGATGGAAGAGATCGATTGGAAGCACGCCGAGTGGTTTGTCAAGCTCGAATTACTTCACCAAATAGCCTTTCATGTCTTATTTTTGGTTACTATAAATTAGATTTTGAACATTTATTTTAAGGGGGGAGAGTGATGTTGAGTAGAGTTTTGTTAAGACCCTAAAACGAAATAGGATGAACTAGAGCTTCATGTGTGTTTTATGAGTTGATAACTTGTTATAATATTGAGATTTATCTTTTAAAAGTTGGTTTAAAGAGTTTTGAGGTCAAACGTCAAGGGACGACCAAGACGTTTGGAAACTAGTCGTGTGTGTGCTAGTGTGTCCTTGTGTGTTGTCCCTGTATTGGTGTGTGGTTTGGTGTCTAAAATCATTGTGAAGGACCCTAGTACCTTAATGATTATGTTTAGGGCATAAATTTCTAGGTATGACTCCCCAAGGACCACCCTAAGGGTCCTTGAGGAGGACTCTAAGTTCAACCCCAAGGCTGCCAAAACAATGGGGTGACTCACGAGCTAGAGTAACGCTCCGTTGGTGGGATCCGTCACCCCCACCTTAGCCTGTCGAGGCTTGGCCTCCATGGAGGGGACTCATTCCCTTTCCACGAAGTGACTGAACGGTCCGTCACACCACCCACGGTCTGTGGGTGCTGGCCGTTAGTCAAGAACTGTGTGCTATCAACTATTTTGGCCACTTGAGGGGTGAATTGGTAAATTCACCCCAAGTCTTTTAAAGGGTATGGACGGTTATTTTACCTATTTTAGGGTATTTTAAGTTAGTTAAAAGATGGAAACCCTCACTTAGCCTTATTCTTCAAATCAAACCCTTCCCTCTCAAATATATTCTCTCAAGAAAACCATTGAAGGGTAAGGTCCAATTCAAGCTAGGAGATTGGAATTCAAGTGCTATTTCTTCAATTTTATGTGGGCTTTCATTACCAAGGTATAGTTTTCCCTTCATAGTAGTTTACCCTCTCATTCAAGGAGTCCAATCAAAGGTTTTCAAAAAGGGTTTTGAAATATCAAATTTCCCAATTTTGATTCTTAGCATGGGTTCAACGGGAAATGGTTTCTAATGTCATAATAATGGTGAATTGATGTTTGTTTACTGTTTTTAAGTTGATTTTCTATGGGATTCTTGAAGAACCTATGTTTCCCTAAATCTTCTAAATTGGCTTGTAAAGTAGGTTGATAATCATGATTGTTCATTGATAGAATTGTATTTAGATTACATTATGGTATCGATTTATATTGTTATCTACTTCTATCTATGATGAATTGTTGGGGTATGAATGAGTTGGTGATATTGGCCTTGTGGACATGATAACGGGTAAATTCTCTTGTTATGTGGAATTGTTGGAGGTTGAATGATTTGGATTGTGGCATTGAAGGAGAGTAAGTTGACCTAACTTTTTAGTTATTATGAAAATTTTCTCATTAGGTTTGATCCAGTTATGGTGGAGTTGTTTATCTCTTTTATGTATTGTTATCATGGCCCTTAAGGCAGTAGAGGATTAAATGAAGTATTGTCTTGATGTAAAATGTTAATGTGAAGTATGTTTGTGTATGAATTATGAATCAAGTTAATGTTAATGTTATGAATATGGGTCTATTGAAAGGATTCCTCAATTGAACTCTAATGAATGAGTGGGGGATTTGAGGTGGATGCTTCCCCGTGAGTAAAGGTGGAGTGTCTAGTAGCAATCACAATATTCCTAAAGAGCTTTCCAATGAATGAATGGTGGGTTAGTATGGATGCTCATCTGTGAGTAAAGGAGGAGTGTCTAGTAGCGATCCTCATCCCATAAAGAATGAAAGTAATGAATGTAATGAACTCCGTGAGGAATAATGCCTAGCGCAGAGAGGATATGAAATGGGGTGGATGATTCCCCAAGAGTAGAGGTGGGGCGTCTAGTGGCAACCTATTCATATTGATGATTCCCCTTGAGTAGAGGTGGACTGTCTAGTAGCAATCTCCCTATCCTCTAACTATGCATCCGCATAGGTCTATAGCTAGTGGAATCCACTTAAGCTAGAAAGAATGACCCTACCTTAGGTAAGTGGGGAACCCTCATCCGGTAAGGGTTACTACCGGGATTCCATGTCAAGCTCTCATGGTCTATGTCGGTTAAGGCTTACCCCCACACTAATGATTAATGAGCTATGGTTTCCCTTGGGTGTACTACTTAGTGTAGGTAGTGGAATGGGACATTATTTATGCATTGCACAAATGAACATTCGAATGAGGTCATAGTGTATTCCTTTTGATGAAAATGAATGAATGGGTCTGTATGTGAAGTGAATGAATGAATGAGCCTTAATTATGTTAATGGAGAATGTTGGTCCTATGTCTAATGAAAACGGATGTGTTGTGACTCGTTAAATGTAATGTGCCTAGCTTAGGGTGACTTCGTAGAAGCACTTGGTGTGAGTAGTAGTATGGGATGTTACTTGCACATTGCACTAGTGTGACTTGGAGTTGTCTTAGGGGATGGTTCCTTTCTAAATAAGCATGGTTTATAATGTGGTTATGTCGTTATGAATGTTGACATTGTTGGCTTATATTGAAAAAGAAGGGTCCTTGTGTTTGGTGGTCTAGAGGAACACCTAGGTATGTGTGAAGAGGTTGTATGGACAGCCTCTTCATGTCCTACTTAGGTGGGTCTTGGGATAGCCTTAGGTGGAGGGTCTAAGATGAAAGAGTGATTCACATTGCATAATGTGTTATCTAATGGTTACTTGACGTGAATGTTTAAAGGTAAATGGATGGTTTACATGTGGTATATGTATTGAATGGCTTATAACTTGCATGATTGCTTATGGTCGTGTATTGTAACTCTTATACTTGTATTTCATGAAGTTTTACCAAAAATGACGTGCTTGCATGGCTTTCAAATAAATGTCCTTTTAAAGCATGTTTTTCATGGTCACCATACTTAGTGCTTAATTGTACTAATTCCATATTTTTCCTCTATCCTTTTTACAAAGTGTAGGTGTGGGCTTGTGAGGTGATCTTTATAGTTGAAGCTTGGGAGTAGATTCATCTCAAGATTCTTGGTATGTCCTCAAAGCATTCGAGGACATCTATCTTAGAAGTTTATTTCAATTCATGTAATAGACTTAAGTGTTTTCGATTTTATAAAGGGGCGTGACCCTATTTTGTACATTTTGTCTAAGTTGCTTATGTGAGACTAGTATTCCTCTTACGTATAAAGACTTCTTTTAAAAGTAATTGACTTTCAAGTCTAAAGATGTTGTTTAAAAAGTTTTTAAATTCCGCACTATTTATATGCTATTATGTTCATATATGTTATGTGGCTTGTATGCGACCCCTTCGAGGTCAACTACGCCGATTACGACTAGGGGTGCTTTTGGGTCGTGACAAACTTGGTATCATAGCATAAGTTTAGGAGAATGGTCTTACGTTCAAAGTTTCACGAGCCACATCTAGTAGCGTCTTGTTGATCGGTGTGAGTCGCATCATATCTATGAGCGAGAGGCTATAGGACGATAGAAGTTACACTTCTTTCATATTCTTGAAGTCGTGGCTTAGAGTGTAGTTCTATAAGTGCTCTTCCTAACCCCTCTCTTGTGTTTATAGGAACATGAATACGAGAGGAACTAATGCAATGAGGGCATAAGGTGAGAATGTGAATGAAGAGGTTCCCCCTCAAGTGCCCCAAGGTCCACAAGCCCCTAATGAGGAAGAGGCCATGTCTAATGTGGAGATAAGGGCTGCCTTCCAAACTTTGACTCAACTCTTGACGACCCAAGCTCAAGTCGTCACCACTCAAGCTCAAGCCATGACGGCCCAAGCTAATCGAAGAGTTGGACCTTAAGGAAACCTCAATGCAAGTACTCCCGCATCTAGAATACGGGATTTCACAAGGATGAATCTTTCTACTTTCCATGACTCTAAGGTGGGTGAGGACCCAGAAGGTTTTATAGATGACATGCTTATGGTGGTGGAGGCTTTGGGAGTGACTTCTAGGGAGAAGGCGGAACTAGTCGCCTACCAATTAAAAGATGTACCTCAAGTGTGGTTTGAGCAATGGAGAGATGAGAGACCCGTAGGGGCTGGCCCGGTAAATTGGGGAGTGTTTAAGACGGCCTTTCTTGGTAGGTTTTTTCCCTTAGAGTTGAGAGAAAAAAAGTTAGTGAAATTTATGAACCTCCGTCAAAGGGGAATGAGTGTGCAAGAATACTCTCTCAAGTTCACCCAACTCTCTAAGTATGCCCCAACCTTGGTAGCAAATTCTAGGGCAAGAATGAATAAGTTTGTGATGGGTAGAAGAAGAGTGTCGTACGGCAATGCTCCATCAGGATATGGATATTTCTAGGATCATGGTGTATGCCCAACAAATTGAAGAGACCAATCTTAGAAAGATGAATAGGGAGTTGAAGAGGACTAGACCGGATGAGCAGGGTCAACCTAAGTATAAGAAGAGGTTCTATAATCAAGACTCTCCTATGGTAAACAAGGGTAAGGTGTTCTAACTCTAATGCTCAAGGAGGAAATGGAGGGGGTTCTTCATTTGAGAGGTCTAAATGTACTACATGTGGGAAACAACATTTGGGAAAGTGTCTTGCCGGTACGGATGAGTGTTTTGGGTGTGGAAAGAAGGGCCATAAGACGAGGATTGTCCAACACTTTTGGCCAAACGGAGGGAGACCAACCAACCTCCTCATGGTGGTCCGGATCCTAATGCTCCAAAGAGGAATCGTTTCTATGTGCTACAAGCTAACAAGGAAGCTAATCCGGAATGAAGGATCCGGTAAGTCATAGTTTTGTAAGGTTATGATGTCTTTTTGATGTTCTCATGATTGTCTTAAGTTGCCATGAATTGGGTTTACCCTTAACTGGGGGATAATGAGTTGAGTAGTAGGGTGTTGATATCCATATATTATTCCTTCTATTCTTACTCAAGCTTGAGACCAAGAATTCCTATTAGCTTGTTTATGTTTTGGAGTTATGTGTATGATTATGAGTTGCATGTTCTCCCTATGATATGTGTGTTCTCAATGATATTATGTTTAAATAATAAGATTTGTAAATGATCTATATTTTTCTCATGATTAGTGTGCATCTAGCATGATTTGCTTAATTGCCTCATAAAGTGAAATGGTGATCATGCCTATGTGTGCTTTGAAAGTAATTGCATGTTTGGCCTTATGATGAATTGATGAGCATGTCTAAAATTGGAGAAGGTAGTCCTCCATATTTCAATGCAAATGATGAGGTATGTGTGCCTTATGAGTTTGTGGAAGTAGTTCCTACTTGCTTGCGTTGTATTGGGTGCATGGTGATGTGAAGTTGGTGTTCCTTGTAAGTTAGGTGCATTGACTATATTGATGTGTGATTATGAGCTGCTAGTTTGAGTCATGAAGTACTTGAAAAGTGCTTAAGTGTCATTCGAGGACGAATGTTCCCAAGTAGGGGATATTGTTAAGGCCCTAAAATGAAATAGGTTGAACTAGAGCTTCATGTGTGTTTTATGATTTTATAACTTGTTATAATGTTGAGATTTATATTTTAAAAGTTGGTTTAAAGAGTTTTGAGGTCAAACGTCAAGGGACGACCAAGACGTTTGGAAACTAGTCGTTTGTGTGCTAGTGTGTCCTTGTGTGTTGTCCCTGCTTTGGTGTGTAGTTTGGTGTCTAAAATCAGTGTAAAGGAACCTAGTGCCTTAATGATTATGTTTAGGGGTTAAACGTCCAGATACGACTCCCCAAGGACCACCCTAAGGGTCCTTGAAGAGGACCCTAAGTTCAACCTCAAGGCTGCCAAAACAGTGGGGTGACCCACAAGCTAGAGTGACGCTCCGTCACTAGGATGACGACCCGTTGGTGGGATCCTTCGCCCCCACCTTAGCCTGTGGAGGCTTGGCCTCCATGGAGGGGACTCAGTCCCTTTCCACGAACTGATAGAACGTTTCTTCACACCACCCACGGTCCGTGGGTGGTGGCCGTTGGTCAAGAACTGTGTGTTGTCAATTATTTCGGCCACTTGAGGGGTGAATTGGTAAATTCACCCCAAGTCTTTTAAAGGGTATGGACGGATATTTTACCTAATTTAGGGTATTTTAAGTTAGTTAAAAGATGGAAACCCTCACTTAGACCTCATTCTTCAAATCAAACCCTTCCCTCTCACATATATTCTCTCAAGAACACCATTGAAGGGCAAGGTCCAATTCCAGCTAGGAGAAGAGAATTCAAATGATGTTTCTTCAATTTTTCGTGGGCTTTTATTACCAAGGTATAGTGTTCCCTTCATAGTAGTTTACCCTCTCATTCAAGGAGTCCAATCAAAGGTTTTCAAAAAGGGTTTTGAAATATCAAATTTCCCAATTTTGATTCTTAGCATGGGTTCAACGGAAACTATTTTCTAAAGTCATAATAATGGTGAATTGATGTTTGTTTACTATTTTTAAGTTGATTTTCTATGGAATTCTTGAAGAACCTATGTTTCCCTAAATCTTCTAAATTGGCTTGTAAAGTGGGTTGATAATCATGATTGTTCATTGATAGAATTGTATTTAGATTACATTATGGTATCGATTTCTATTGTTATCTACTTCTATCTATGATGATTTGTTGATGTATGAATGAGTTGGTGATATTGGCCTTGTGGACATGATAACGGGTCAATTCTCTTGTTATGTGGAATTGTTGGAGGTTGAATGATGTGGATTGTGGCATTGGAGGAGAATAACTTGACCTAACTTCTTGGTTATTATGAAATTGTTCTTGTTTGGTTTGATCCACTTATGGTGGAGGTGCTTATCTCTTGTATGTATTGTGATCATGACCCTTAAGGCATTAGAGGATAAAGTGAAGTATTGTCTTGTTGTACAATGTTAATGTAAAGTATGTTTGTGTATGAATTGTGAATGAAGTTAATGTTAATGGTATGAATATGGGTCTATTGAAAGTTTTCCTCAATTGAACTCTAATGAATGAATGGGGGATTTGAGGTGGATGTTTCCCCGTGAGTAAAGGTGGAGTGTCTAGTAGCAATCTCAATATTCCTAAAGAGCTTTCCAATGAATGGATGGTGGGTTAGGATGGATGCTCATCTGTGAGTAGAGGAGGTGTGTCTAGTAGCGATCCTCATCCCATAAAGAATGAAAGTAATGAATGTAATGAACTCCGTGAGGAATAATGCCTAGCGCAGAGAGGATATGAAATGGGGTGGATGATTCCCCATGAGTAGAGGTGGGGCGTTTAGTGGCAACCTTTTGATATTGATGCTTCCCCGTGAGTAGAGGTGGAGTGTCTAGTAGCAATCTTCCTTTTTCTTAACTATGCATCCGCATAGGTCTATAGCTAGTGGAATCCACTTAAGCTAGAAAGAATGACCCTACCTTAGGTAAGTGGGGAACCCTCATCCGGTAAGGGTTACTACCGGGATTCCATGTCAAGCTCTCATGGTTTATGTCGGTTAAGGCTTACCCCCACACTAATGATTAATGATCTATGGTTTCCCTTGGGTGTACTACTTAGTGTAGGTAGTGGAATGGGACATTATTTATGCATTGCACAAATGAACATTCGAATGAGGTCATGGTGTATTCCTTTTGATGAAAATGAATGAATGGGTCTGTATGTGAAGTGAATGAATGAATGAGCCTTAATTATGTTAATGGAGAATGTTGGTCCTGTGTCTAATGAAAACGGATGTGTTGTGGCTTGTTAAATGTAATGTTCCTACCTTAGGGTGACTTCTTAGGAGCAATTGGTGTAAGTAGTAGTATGGGATGCTACTTGCACATTGCACTAGTATGACTTGGAGTTGTCTTAGGGGATGGTTCCTTTGTAAAGAAGCATGGTTTATAATGTGGTTATGTCGTTCTGAATGTTGACATTGTTGACTTATATTGAAGAAGAAGGGTCCTTGCCTTTGGTGGTCTAGAGGAACACCTAGGTATGTGTGAAGAGGTTGTATGGACAGCCTCTTCATGTCCTACTTAGGTGGGTCTTGGGATAGCCTTAGGTGGAGGGTCTTAGATGAAGGAGTGATTCACATTGCATAATGTGTTATCTAATGGTTACTTGACGTGAATGTTTAAAGGTAAATGGATGGTTTACATGTGGTATATGTATTGAATGGCTTATAACTTGCATGATTGCTTATGGTCGAGTATTGTGACTCTTATATTTGTATTTCATGAAGTTATACCAAAAATGACATGCTTGCATGGCTTTCAAATAAATGTCCTTTTAAAGCATGTTTTTGCATGGTCACCTTACTTTGTGCTTAATTGTACTAATTCCATATTTTTCCTCTATCCTTTTTACAAAGTGTAGGTGTGGGCTTGTGAGGTGATCTTTAAAGTTGAAGGTTGGGAGTAGATTCATCTCAAGATTCTTGGTATGTCCTTAAAGCATTCGAGGACATCTATCTTAGAAGTTTATTTCAATTCATGTAATAGACTTAAGTGTTTTCGATTTTATAAAGGGGCGTGACCCTATTTTGTACGTTTTGTCTAAGTTGCCTATGTGAGACTAGTATTCCGCTTACGTATAAAGACTTCTTTTAAAAGTAATTGACTTTCAAGTCTAAAGATGTTGTTTAAAAAGTTTTTAAATTCTGCACTATTTATATGCTATTATGTTCATATATGTTATGTGGCTTGTATGCGACCCCTTCGAGGTCAACTACGCCGATTACGACTAGGGGATGCTTTCGGGTCGTGACATGTTTTGAGTGTTGGACAATACGATTTTAGCTTAGAACATATTTATCTATAGTTTTTCATAGTTTTGAAGAATTTTAGAAGTTCAATTTGGAGATTTTGGAAGTGGGTTTCTAATATTCTACAAATTGAAGCATTGTAAATACTAAATCACTCTTACCCAGTTGATGGATAATCAATTTAGTAATTCTCTTTACCTTTTTATGATGTTTCGCTAAAACCCCAATTCTTGGGGTGTGATCATGTGATTATTGATTGAATTAGTTTATGGGTATTGTTAATTACTAGTTTAAATGCTATTTTGGAGTGAGTTTAATCATTAGTTGTGGTTTAATTTCTGAATTGTAGTTGCAAATGCAGTTCTATATTTGTGTTCTTGGCTTGCTCAAGAGAGAGGTTTTAGAACTAAGATTATTGATTAATGATTTGTAGGTATTGGGTTGATTTGGGTTTAGCTTGAGAGAGTGAATCCTAAATCCAATCCTACCAATCTAGCTCGAAAGAGTGGATGAATTAAGGTGTGGGTTGATCTTCACTGTCATGCTTGTTGATGTTCAAAAGAAATGACCTGATTCAGGGTAGTTGTTCGAGAGAAAGCTATATCCTTTATAGTCTAGCCTACTCACTGATATTTACCTATTTACTAGTAGTTTGAATTACCCATATATCTATATTTGCCTATAATCGATCACATCCCGAGAATCCTTCTCCTTATTGTTATTTCAAAGTTTCTGTGACTGTTTGTATTTGATAATAAAAACCAAAAAACCCCATCTGACATTTGTGTCACCCCTTTTACTGTATTAATGTCTTTTTCGATAAATGTTATTCCTATGGCTAATTAGACCACGTTTGCACTTTCTATTTGAATTTAAAAAATGTACGGCTCCCTGTGGGATTCGACCCCAACTCATTTAGTTGGGTTTTATACTGATTTACGATCGTTGACACCTAGAATTGGATGAGGTGTGCTCGAAACATTAAATCTAAATGGTGCCGTTGTTGGGGAGTGGTGTTTTTTGAAATTCTTTTGGTGAAGTTGAATTGTGTTCTTTTTAGTTATAGTTGAATCTACTTATTTTTGTTTTTGGTTTTTTGTTGCTTATGTTAAACAGAGGAGGAGATGAGCGTTAACGGAAGCAATGGTAGCCAAGTGGACCACCAAGATGATGTCAGAAACCTCAATGATGTCAATGACCCAAACATCAATGACCCAGTCCAAATGGGTGGTGTTGGGGCCATTCGTTTACCTCCAACTGAAGGAAAGGTTCTTTTCACATCACAAGCACCATGCTTCAGCTCCTACAACTGAAGTGTTTATTTGGGGGACTGGCTAATGAGGATCCCTATGAGCATATCAGAAATATTTTTGATATCTGTGGACCGTTCCCACTTAAGAAAATATCGCAAGAATCATTCTGGCTGAGGTTGTTCCCATTTTCTCTAATGGGTGAGTCAAGCAAATGGTTGGCTAAGTTGCCAAGAGATTCCATCACTTCTTGGATGGAGCTGATCACAGTATTCCAAGTGAGGTTTTTCCCTCCGTAAAAGATGATGACGCTTAGGGATAGCATACAAAGTTTCAAATGGTTGGAAGGTGAATCGATCCATGAGATGTGGCTGAGGTTTAAGAAGTTGTTGCTGCAATACCCAGTTCATGGATTGCCTAACAACCTGCTACTGCAATACTTTTATAGGATTCTTGACTCGGTGAATAAAGGAGTTGCTGATCAACTTGTTCATGGTGGTATAATGCAACAACCCTATGAAGTAGCTTCCCAACTCCTTGATTGCATGAACAAGATCAACAGGGCATAATATACTCGTGAAGACCAAGTCTTTCCTCTCAACTTTAGAATGAGAATGGAGCAGATTGAAAAAAGATCAAGAGAGAGACCAAAACATGGCAAGGATGATGACCCAGTTGGACATCTTAGATAAAAATGTCATGGGTGTTGGTACTAAGAGTGTTAATGTTGTGGGTGTTAGTGGAGTGAACCCCGATGAAGCCAAATTTGAAGCATTGTACAATGAAAAAGTGAACTTCCTAGCCAACCAAGCATGATGTTATCGTGCTAACTACCCAAGATCGGGTGGAAATCAGGGTTGGAATAGAGATGAAGGCTGGAGAGACCGTGATAGAGATTAGCGTGATCGTAACGCCACTTTGAAGGAAAGAGATGGGGAGAAGGATAGGTATGTTGCTCCCCATGAGCATCGAAAGCCCAAAGATTCTGAGGGTGGTCGTACAGAAGACATGCTCTCATGCATTCTCTACAAGGTTGAAGGGTCCGATAAAGTTTTGAAAGAAATGAAAGAGGATGTTTCGACTCTCAACCAGACGGTGACCTCTCAATCAATCTCTATCAAGCAGCTGGAGACCAAAATGGGTCAGATTTCTTCACATTTCAACCCAAGGCAACAAGGGGGGTTGCCTAGTGTACTATAGCAAACCCCAAAAATGAAGTTTGATATGGTACTTCCGTCGTGACACGACGTTACCTAAGGCGCTTCTTGAGAGGCAACCCAAGTTTTTAATGCTTTGAGTTTGGATTTGAATAACGGATGTTAATTGTGCAGGTTGAAAAGTGGAATGTGTTTGAAAAAGGTAATTCGTGAGCCAAGAGTTAAGTCAGTGACTCACCAAAGAGGTCGGCGAGCCCGACTTGGACCATTGTTGGACTCACAAAAACATGAAGTGAAAGTCAGTAAAACTCGGAGGGCCTGTTGCTGAATCGGGACTCGCCAAACAGGTCGGCGAGCCCGATTTTGTCTGCCGTTTGGACTCCCAAGTTGACTGGATGTCCTGTAAATCTCGATGAGGTAACTCACCACTCGGTGCATCACCGAGTGATTCAGTGTGGTCAACTAATACCACCGAAATGGCCGCGAACTAAAAGGTTTTAAAAGGCCAAACGATTTAAAATTTCAAAATCTTTCATATTCTCTAATTTCTAACCTCGTAAAATCTCACCCGTGCTTTAGATTTCCCGTATTTTTCTCTTTTTCTTCATTTGTGTATTTGATCTCGCGCTCAGATTAGGATTACTTTGTCACCTAGCTTATCAATTTCTCTATTCGGTACTCAGGTTGGTTTTTCGAACCCCAAACTTTCGATTAGTTGTTGAACTCGAATGCCTTCGATAAACAAGTGTTGTTTTGTGTTAGGTCTGTGGATAAATCGTGTTTTATATGTTGATTTGCTTATTTTGTGTTTTGAACTTGTGCCTAATTGCTTAAAATAATGAATCCCTATGTTTAAAGCGTTAAAATTGATTCTAAATTGTTGTGTTGCGGTTATTTTATGTTGGGTCTAGTTGGGTGAATTCTGAGTAACATCTAACTGAGCCAAATGATGTAATTTGCTCAATGATGGAACGGTTGGCGTCATTCTTAAGGGCAAAAGTCGTCAAATGGCCAATTTTAGCCAAATCAGGGAAGTCTGAGTACCCCAGAGGCATGGGTCTTATGGGTCTTGTGTGAATTGAATAGTGCGTATGTTTGATTTTTATTTCGGGGGCTATGGACTTGATTTTGGGAAACGGGGTTGAAATTTGGCATGTTGGGTAGTTTGGCGAGCTGGGTCGAGCTAGCCGAATGGTTCGGTGGTTCGTCGACGTCCCTCTTTGATCGCCATTAATTGCTTGATTTGGCTAATTTGAGTCTGTAACTTTCGGTGGGAAGCCTGAGCTCGTCGAGTTCACTCGGTGACTCGCCGAAAGGTTCCTTTGATCGCCGTTTCTACGTCCCTAATCCATAAACTACGATGTAATATTCAGCGGGCTAGTCTGAGCTCGTCGTGTGGGGACAGTGATTCACCGAAGGGCCCTGAACATCGCCGACCTGCCTTATTTCTGGATATTTTTTAGGCTAGTCCTTTTGGCGAGCCAGATCGGGCTCGCCAAAGTGAATCGGTGACTCGCCAACTGGTTCATCGAATCTTTCTGAAACTTGAATTTTGCTAGTTTTCTTGAACTACTTCTAACTCTTTTCGATGTGTTTTGCATATATGGCTAGGACCAATTGGGATGAAAATGGTATGTCACCCCGCAAACAAGCACAGGGCATTATAATAAATTAGGGAGTAGCTGCTTCCAACAAAAAGGGAAAGAAAGCACCTCCGAAGGGAGGCAAGGGTAAGGGGAAAGCTCCCGTAGGTGAGAGACCAGAACACAACTCCGGAAGTAATAGGGAATCTTTTAATTCTTAGGACTCATTCTCCGAGCCTGATGATGACCAACCACTACAGACCTGGCTAGCAGAGATTCGTGCAAAGGATCGTTAAGATCTGTCTAGGATCCCAGAGTCTACCCCTCCTACTGCTGATACAGTGCCAGCTCTAGCAAAAATGGTAGTTTCAGCACCACCAGTTTAGGGTCCTCCTCCCCAGTTACTCAACCGGTTAAAGGCTGAGGGATTGAGGTCCATCCTGGAGGAGAAGAGATTGTTCACGGATGGTGTGGTGGACAGGTACCCTTTGGTGTGGGACACTCTCTGGTTCCATAGATTTGAAGTATTCACCAGGCCTCGTGGCCCATACATTCCCACTTGGATCAAAGAGTTCTATATGGCATATGGTGATTTAGTACCCCCAGGGGAAGAAGAAGGCCAGTTCATTCAAACCGGTGGCGTCTGTGATGGTACGAGGGAGGACAGTGAGATGCAGTAACGATGATATCATAGTTGCACTTGACAGGGCTACAGGTTTTGAGCATGATTACCAGACCATGACCACAGCACAGACTCTAGATGACCTAAAGAGCTGGCTAGCTCCCCTCATTTCTGACACCACCCCGAGGTGGATTGAGGCTGGAGCTCCTATTGAGAAGAAGGACTTAAATATAGCAGCTCGATATTGGTTTGGGTTCATCAGTAGCTCTATGATGCCCTCGCAAAATGAGTCCATCCTCTTCCACCCAAAGGCGGCCTGTCTCGAATCGATCATAGCCAGGAAGAGGTTAAAAGTAGGGCTGATTATAGAATAGGAGATGGCCATGAGGGCCAAACAGCACCTGACATCCCTTCCATTCCATGTGCTCATTCAGAGTTATGTCGGCGGGATGGAGTTCCTCTTGACGAGAAGAGGGATGTTGAGGTTACACCCACATCCTCCACTGACATCCGGCACATAGAGGCCAAGTACACACGGGATGAGATGGATAGGAGGAGAGCATCTCTGGTGGATACATCCCCCGAGGTAGATGTCGATTCTATACCTGCAGAGGAAATTTTGCCTACTACGGCCTTTAGGTATATCTACTTCCACTCCTTCCCAGGCCCCAGGATATTCTACTGCCTCTTAGCCTCCTAGAGCTACTTCAAGTATCAATGCCTCTAGGACTCCGATCACTCAGGCCATGCTCCTCAAGATGGGGCACCTAACCCATTCTGCAGATGTGTGGGCTTCCCGGCTAGAGGCCGAGGTGCCCTAGATAATTGAGCGATCTATTTCAACTACTTTGACACCCCCTTCGAACATCCATTAATGCTCGGTGAGAGTAGAAACTTGTGAGAGAGGACAGGGGTTATTACTGAGGTTACGGCTTTGAAAGGCGAGGTCTCCGAGTTGAGGAAAGATGTGGATTATCTTAAGTCCACGGACTTTACTTCACTGTTTGAGTCAGCAAAAGTTCCTAATGTTTCGGGTGCAGAGGTCCCGACCAGTTCTGATATGCCTCCGGCTGCTACCGGAGATGATACTATGGAGGATGCTGTTGTTGCTAATTCTGAGGCTGAGACGGATGAGGAGCAGCTTGGGGAGCGAGATGCGGTTGTGTATGATGACATGGCCGACTTAGAGGGTGCTATGTTCGACACTTCCCGACAGACCTCCTTGAGAGACACTACTATTGTTGGGTCGAGTGCAGTTACATTTGATGCTACACCGGGCATTGATACCCTAACAGACGAAGTGACTGAGTAGGCAGAAACATCTTTACCTCCCTCTTTGTTGTTTTTATTGAGTTCTGTTGTTTTAGGTGCATTTGAGGACAAATGTTTTTCTTTTGTGGGTGGGGTGAGGTATCTCCATACCTAGCTCTTGTGACTGCATTTTTGTTTGTATATATTTGGTTGTGAGATCTATATTTGTGTTGTGCTTATGTGGATATTTGAGCTTGTGGCTCCTTGTTTTGAATGGAAATGGTTTTTGACCTATTTAGAAAATTTGTGCCACCTCTTTTATGTGTGATTGTGGATGTTCTTGTGCAAATTTGAGTATCGGTTATGATCAATACCGATGACTTGAATAGTGCTCTTAATTGAACGAAATGAATGCACGGCTACGATGAGGCTAAATTAAGTTGCATAGACAATGTGTGGACTTTTTGCATCTCGTTGTGACTAGTCGGTTATCGAATGAGTCACTTGTGAGGAGCATTTCACCCTAGCTACAAAGTGTGGAGTCTTGTTTGATATTGGTATCAATGCCTTGTGAGATAAGCTTACCTTGAACATTGTGTGTGATAACACATAGAATTTACCCCGTTGGTCCGGTTGACTAAGTGATGCATGCACTTGAAATGATCTTAGGCAACAATTTTGAAGAGTGAAACACTTTGACAAAATACCTCTTTTGTGGCTAACCTTGTGAGATCTGTGAACATTGCTTGAACCCTCTTGAGCCTTAAGCCTTTTCTTTGAAGAAACTTGAGAAATTCTGATCCCTCTTTAACCATTCACCCATAACTCTCATGAAGTGTGGTTTGTTTGAATAGTCAACTTAGGCCAAAAGCCTAAGTTGGGGGTGCGGTGAAAAGAGAAGGTAAATCAAAAAGTGTGAAAAACTCCCCCTCTGAGAAATGGTTTTGAAAAAGATGGAACCCTCCATATAAAAAAAATCAAAAGAAAAAGAATGAAAAAGTTGTGAAATAAAGTAGTGAAAGTTGCAAAAGAAATGAGGTATCCGGTAGTCCATTTGAAGTTGAATAATGGGGTGAATTATGAGCATCATCAAAATGTTGAAGAAAAGGAGAAAGTGATGTTCAGGACACATTTCATGAGAGTATCAGCCACTGAGCTTAAATGACCATACATTTACATTTAGCCCAGTTACAAGCTTTGAAAAGACTTTTGTGATCTTGGGTGAGCTCAAACGAATGTTGATTGGAAAATAAGGGTAAACCAATGGGTGAAGTCATGCATGTGTTCATCTTTGTGAGTGTGAGAATTGTATGTGATTCAGGAACTATAAATTGTTGAAGAACTTTGTGTGAAGATGGAATCATCTTTGTTATGAGGGCATTTGAGTACCTTTGTTGAGCTTGAACTTGCATTTGAAGAAAATATTGTGAACTTGATCATCTTTGATAATGGTGAGTCACAGTTTGAATCATTGAGTGCACAATTGATCATTGCATGAGAAAGTTGAGTCTTGCTGTGTGCATTCATGTTGAATCTTATGTAGCACTATTCGAGGCATCCTTTTTGAACTGCTGATCTTGAGTTTTACTTGAGGACAAGCAAAATTTAAGTTGGAGGTGTTGATGAGTGCGAGATTTAGACTCAATTGGGATATGTATATATAGATTTAGTGTCCTCAAATAATTAATTTGTGCCATAAACTGATGTTAAATCCTTGATTTTTAGGTATATGGATTGAGGAACAAAGCAAGGACGCTAACAGGAAAAAGGGAACAAAACAAACTGAAGAATTGAAGAAAGGCAAGCCTCGTGATCATCAAGAGCATTTGGCGAACTGCCGAGTGAATAGCTTGATCGCCTAAAGTTCCAGTGTGCCATCCCTGAGGGAAGAAACCAATTCGGCGACAAAAAAGAGCAATCGGCGAATCACCGAGTAGTTCCACGAAGCAAAAAGAGATCGCCCAAAGTTACAGACCTTAAGGATATTGAGTGCCAAGGAAAAAGGCGATGGAAGAGATCGATTGGCGGCTCGCTGAGTGGTTCGCGAGCACGACATACTTCGCCAAATGGCCCTTCATGGCTTATTTTCGGTGACTATAAATTAGATTTTGAACATTTATTTTAAAAGGGCAGAGTGATGTTGAGTAGAGTTTTGAGTGTTGGACAATACTATTTTAGCTCAGAACACTTTTCTCTATAGTTTTTCATAGTTTTGAAGAATTTTAGAAGTTTAATTTGGAGATTTTGGGAGTGGGCTTATAATATTCTACAAATTGAAGCATTGTAAAATCACTCTTACCCAGTTGATGGATAATCGATTCGGTAATTATTTTTACCTTTTTATGATGTTTGGCTAAAACCCCAATTCTTGGGGTGTGATCATGTGATAATGGGTTGAATTAGTTTATGGGTATTGTTAACTACTAGTTTAAATGCTGTTTTGAAGTAAGTTTAATCATTAACTATAGTTTAATTTATGAATTGTAGTTGCAAATGCAGTTCAATATTTGTGTTCTTGGCTTCCTCAAGAGAGAGGTTTTAGAACTAAAATTATTGATTAATGATTTGTAGGTATTGGGTTGATTTGGGTTTAGCTCGAGAGAGTGAATCCTAAATCCAATCCTACCAATTGAAACGACCCCAAAAATGCCCGAAAATGTGCTTCGGAAACACCTATAATTGTAATTTCCATATATCTCAAAATCCGTGCATGATTTCGAAAATTCAACTTCATATTCTTATTCAGGGGGTCAAATGAGTGGGAAATGGGTCTAACCCGAATTTTAGAGCAACCGTATCAAAATTCGAAAATCGCAAAAAATGTGATTTGGAGGGTCAACTTTAAATAGGCATATCTCTTAGCACACAAGGAACTGAAAGGGCAACAATCTATTAAATTAAAGCTCTTTGAGTTAGCTTTCCAACGCACTTGGTTTCACCTCATTCCGAGTTAGGATGAGGGAGTTATGACCATTTTCGTAAAACCTGTCTGTGGAGATTTGCAAATTCCAGTAAGCTTTTTTTTTAGCGGGTTGGGGACGTTTTTTATAAATGTCCCATACTTAGTCATATTTTTTTTACTTCAAAACACTCTCTAAGCCCTCTCCAAAATTCCACCAAGATCTTC